>ML401980.1:154220-170924 GCA_005239525.1 Nicotiana knightiana | reverse complement strand
GGGGGGGGGGGGGGGGGGGGGGAGGGTCACACAACTGGGTTCCGCGAATACGAAGGGTCTAGGTCAGTGGCCTTCGCGACCACAAATGGGGGTCCTCAAACGCCTGGCAGATGCTTTAAAACATTAAGATCGGGTTTAGGCTCATTTTATCCAATTTCTCTCTTGCTAAGGCGATTTGGAAGAGCCATTTTCATTAACTAACATAAGGTAAGTGATTCTAACTTGTTGTGAGATAAATAAATCTATATGAATTTTAATATGGAAATTAGTAGAAATTATGGGTTATTTTGGAATTTGTTAGGAAACAAAGAAATTGGTATTAAAAAAAGGATTTGACCACAAAATTGGACATAGAATTGGGAACAAATTTTATATTTGAGTACGTGATACTATGAGTAACATTTTTTTGAAGTCCTGACGCGTGGACCCGGAGTTACCTTTTGTTGACTTTTTTTGTGGGGTTGAAAATTGTTTATAATTGTTAAATTACGGGGTTTTGAGTATGTTTTGATTGGTTTGCACGTTCTTTGGCTAGTTTCGAATTGTTTGTCATTGATTTAAGGTGTTAGAGAGGTATTGGAGCCAATCATCGGATTTCAAATCAAGGTAAGTCTCTTTCCTAATCTTGTAAGAGGAAACTTATCCCCATACGCATTCTATTTGCTATATGCTACGTGTTATGGGAGCTACATGCGTATGGGGTGACGATCGTCCATGTGTATGCTAGATTCTTAATATGTCCGGGTAGGCTTAAACTTACACTATGTTTTAACTGTAGTACTTGAGTTAATATTATCTGTTTAAATGATTCAAGTCATGACTTAGCTTAAGACTAGACTTGCGTAGTTTACTTAGCCTTTCTACTTTGATAACTTGGTGGGATACTTGATTATCCATAGATATGCCTGATATTTCGTATGTATCTTTGTGTTTTACTTATTTGTTTGGAAGTTTCGTGACTACTAAACTTGTACGCATCTTCACGAGTTGGGCTAGTGACCCATGAAAATTTTCACCACTCTTATGGGATCGCCTCGGCGGTATTATGAAATACTAGTCTTATGGGATCGGGGTGTTTGCCTCAGTAGGATTATATAACACCACTCTTATGGGATCAGATTGTTCGCCTAAGTAATATTCTTATGGGATCAGGCTGTCCGCCTCAACAACACTCTTATGAAATACCTCAGTACTATTCTTATAAGATCAGGACATTTGCCTCGGCATAATTATGTGAAATATCGCGATAGGTAGCCCGTCCGTATCTGAGTACCTTGACGGATTTGTAACGACTTCTTTTACTGAAAAACATGTTGTATATACATACCTTCTTTTTTGCTACTTTCCATTCTTCTGATATGTCACCTTTTTTCATGCACATTAATTATTGGATCACTACTAAGTATTAATGTCGATCCCTCGCTATTCTTCTTCGAGTTTAGACTATATACTTACTGGGTATGCATTGATTTAAGTACTCATACTATACTTGTGCATCAAATGTAGAGGTACCGAGACAGGTACATCTGGTGGTCACACAGTCGCATAGGCGCTATTGCTGGGAGACTTAGTGGTGAGATGCCTTCTAGCTTCGGTCCGCTGCACAGAGAGTTAGTGGGTTTTTAGATTCTAGTATATACTCGTGGACTTGTGACACCAGATTTTGGGGATTTTAGATATTTGTTCATGGTTGTATCACTGCTATGACATTTAGCTTTGTATTTTGTTCATGATTCGCATATTAGCGAAGATGTTGGTATTTTTATCATAATTTCTAAATCAAATTTTGCTTATTTATTTCATCATTTGTTTTTAAAAGGTGTTATGAACCATCGAACATTGTGTTGATTTATTATCGGCTTGCTTAAGGGCAGTGTTGGGAGCCATCATGTGGTGGGAATTGAGTCATGATAGCTTGGTATCAAATGCATTAGGTTCACATAGGTCTCATGAGTCATGAGCAGGCCTAGTAGAGTCTTGCGGATCGGTATGGAGACGTCTGAACTTATCGTCGAAAGGCTATAGGGGGATAGAAAACTTCTCTTTATTCATTTTCTTATCATATTTTGATGTTGGTCTAAGTCTAAATCTTTCTCTTATTCTCTCACATATGGTGAGAACACTCACGATGGCACCAACTCGCAGCAGAGGGGATGTGCCTCCGGCCGGTAGAGGTAGAGGAGGGTCAGTGCTCCTACGTAGGGACGCAAACATCCATAGTAGTTCCAAAGACACCACCAGTGGATCTAGTAGAGGATCCTACTGAGTGGCAGGGCGAAATACCTGCAACTGAGGAGGCCCCTACAAATTTTACGACCGCATTGGATTTTAAGAGGTCATGGGCCGTAGACTGAGATTTATGGGACGCCATGACCCAGATCAGACTAGTTCTAGCAAACTTGACCACAACTGACGTGGGAGGGGGACTCCAGACCCCTATCGCTCATACACTGGCGCATAGTGCGGCTATTTTTCAGGCCCAAGGGTATTATCTGCGAGAGGTATTCAGCCGGTTATAGCAGCTAGAATAGAGACTAGGCCATCCTAACTATCGATGAGCAGAAGAGGATGGACAATTTTTGAGGCTTCACCCTCCCTATTGTGACAGTGAGCATCAGAGGACCTTCATGATTTTATTAACCATTACAAGGACATGCTGCATAATTTGGGACTAGTGGAGCCAACAGGGTGGACTTCACCACTTTTCAGCTGAGGGGGAAAGCCCCTAGATGGTGGCAGTCTTATCTACTGAGTAGACCAGAAGGTTCACCTCCCTTTACTTGGGATTAGTTTAAGCACATCTTTCTGGAGAAGTAATATTCCATCCACCAGGAGGGATGAGTTACAAAGCAATTTGAGCGACTCCAGCAGGGCCAAATGTCTGTGATCGAACACGAGACAAGATTCACTAACTTATATCGTCATGCAGGTATATTGCTTTCTGCGGAGGTAGAGAGGGTGCGAAGGTTTATTTTGGGCTTGCATTATGGGATTCAAGTTACTATGACTAGAGAGACAAAGTTGGGGACTTAATTTTACTAGGTTGTGGAGATAGCTCGAAGGATTGAGCGTGTCCAGAACCAAAGCAGATAGGCCATGTCGAGGGATAAGAGACCTCGACATTCTAGAGGTTTCAGCAGCACCCCATTTGGGGACAAAGGTCAGTTTGGGAGGGGCCATCCTAGCAGGCCCATGTATTTAACACCACCGTCTATTTGGGATACTTTAGAGCATCCATACTTTAGCGTCATTCCAAAGAGTACCTACCATTCACCGGCTATTCAGGGTTCCTCTAGTGGGCATTCAGGACATCAGGGTCTGATTTAGTGTCAGCAATCCCTCATCGCTAGAGGTTGTTTCGAGTGCAGGGATCTTGATCACATGAAGAGGGTTTGTACCATATTTCGGAGCAAGATAGTGCAGTAGGGCCATCAGCCCCTGGTTACAACTTCAGTTGTAGCATCGCCCCTCTAGCTGGCCAGAGGCGGAGGGCAGGTAGGTGGAGGTTGCCCTAGAGGCGGAGGCCAGTCAGGTGGTGCGGTGGTGCTCCGACCAGATTTAATGCCTTCCCATCTAGGCTAGAGCAACAACCTTTTACATCGTGATCACATGTATTATTCCGATATCTGATAGATATACATCAATAATATTTGATCTAAGGTCTACCTTCCTATGAATCTTCTAATATTTGCTCCTTATCTGGATGTATCTCGCGAGTCTTTGGGTATTTAAACTCTTGCTTGTCCTAAAGCAACTAAAAGGCAACCATACTAGGAAAGTAATATACTTCGGCTGTTCACAAAATATTAATGACTATGGATAGTGCTAACTTTTAGCTAACTAGAATGTGACTTCCCTTATTTACCCTTCAGCAAAAACACAAAGTGTTTAGCCGTTCAAAAAACCAGTCTGTGAAATTCAAGCCTGAAAAGCAATGACAGAGTGCTACTAGTAGCTAGATATGCACTTTCATCTCACTTCAAGTAGCCTAGGTTCTGCTAATTCTTGTAATTTATGCACCCTCACAACAAAGAAAATTCCCAACTCATAAGAGATAACTATATACAAGGGATACATTCAAAGACTCTCACACTCAGAAAGAAAATCAAATGCCACAAGTACCAGTCCATAGCCTTGCTCTTATTTTAACTCGTTGCGGGCTTAAGAATATTTGGTTGTTGATCACAAAGGATTTTTCACGAATTGTATTATAAGCCTGGGACGGGTTGGATGAATATTGGGGATATGAGTGACTATACCCTCCTTCAACACTACACATATTCTTTTATGAATAGCTCATATCGCCCTTATTGATATCTAGTTGCCAATATCGTCTCACCTTGTAGTTCATAACCACCCCCTAGTTGCGTGTCCTACCACACTTGCTCAATATTTTTATTTTTTTTATTTTTAAGATTGAGTATTTCGTGGTTTAGGATGATGTGAAGATTTTGTTTTAAGTATGTTGGCTCTTAACTTAGCCACACGCTTCACAAGACTTAACCTTGAGGGATTATCCTCTACACACAATACACATCTTTACTATTTTTCAATTGACACCAACACCCTCAACTTAGGCTTTAAGCCTCATTCATAAAATTCAAGGAGGGACGAGTTCAAAAGAGGGAGTAATTTCACAAAAGGGGTAAAGGTTTGTAATGTGGTAGCCAAATAAAATGTTAAAGGCTCAACGAGGGATAACTAGGGTAATAAGTCCACAAGGGAGGTCAATTTTCCAAAAATCGGTTAACAATCACAAAGAGAGACTAAGATCATTTCTACAACCAAATATCAACCTAAGATTCAGAGTGAGGAACCAACCGGGCAAGTTCTTGACTACGAGTTACGCACATGCATTGTTCAAAAATTCTCACCACACATGACGCATGAAATGCTCAAATCGGCATATTTTCAGCCCTCAAATAAACGCAAGGCAACACAAAGCTTCATCTCATGATATTGTGATTCTAGTAAACCCAAAGTCAAAGAACGAGCCTCGATTTCACAAAATGAATATTCATTCAAAAAATTTAAAGAGTACAATTTATTTCACAAAAATTTATCACATACTTGAATCTAGTGCAGTAGCACCAAACAAGTCAAAAAGTTTCATGACTACTTCATGGTTCTACTATTACACCCTTGGAAAAGAACCCGACAAAGAAAATCTAAGAGAAATTTATTACTAGTTACAATATCAAGACTAAACTATGTACATTAGAAAATATTTCTTGCTATCCCACCCCAACATAGAAGCATGCATTGTCCCTAATGCATTGAGAAAGTAAGAACAAAATTTAGGGGTTTCCTGGAGTGCACTAGGCATTTCGAGGGATTGGACTGTCGTACGCAGCCGTGGGGACGAGAGCTAAAATTGGAGGTTTGGTGGGATGAACCTCAGATTGGACGGTGGGGTCCGGGACAAGAGTTGTTGACTTCTTAAGTTGTGGAACTGGGTCCTGGACTTGTGAGCTGCTTGCCTCATGCGGTGATGGTTTTGTGGGAGTGGTGGTAGCCATGGCTGCAACGTCCTTAAGTGATTGTACTAGGGCCCTCTGTATATCTGTATCATCTTCATATCTGGTTTCTGTAGCTGCAAACTCTTTTCGCTTGTCTGACAGCGGTCATTTACCTCTTCACCATCTTGCTCTTAATATGTCTCATCATGAGACTCCAATGTTTCCTCATCCGAATGTTCATAAGTATGCGCAGTGAGTTCCGGAGCCTGTGAGGTGCCAGTTCCATATTCCTCCTCTTCCGGGAGAAGGTTTGTGAAGTCCAAAGCAAGTTCTGGAGCCTGCGAGGTGCCAGAGCTATGTTCCTCCTCTATTGGAAGAAGGTTTATGAAGTCTGATAAGTGGGGATTTTGACTATTTATTAGTGCCTTTTGACTTTTGTTTAGTCTAAAAAGCATTCAATTGTTCTGTCGGAACTAATGAAATTGTACAAAATTGCAGGAATGCTGGAAATTAGGCTCCCGAGATGAAATCCAACTCAAACAAGAGCAGTCTAAGCACAAGGAAATAAAGGGCACAAAAGCAAAAAATGTGCGCTACGAAGAAGAAATTGCGGACCGCAGAAATCCATCTGTGGCTGCAACCAAAGAGGGAAAAATCTGCAGGCAATTGTGCAATTTGTGGAGCACACATGAATTGTGACGCCGCAATAGATGGGCTAGGATTCAAGATCAGAGAGTATGAAAATTTCCAAGTCCAAGACCTCAGTGAATTGCAGACCACACAATATTTTTGCGGCGGCAGAAGATAGCCTTGCGGTTGCAACCCTAACATTGCGGATCACAGAGATTTTCTTGCGACTGCAATTCTAAATCTGTGAGGCCGTTGTCCAGAATTGTGCGGCCGCATAACTTCTGCTCTAGTCAGAAGAAGAAATCTGTAGACCGCACATGGAATTGTGCGGTTGCAGAACCTCCCGAGGGGTATTTTTATCCGAGATTTTTAGCCTTGTATAAATAGACGAGTTTCACAAAATTAGTTCAAGTTTGAACCTTTGTAATCATTGTAGCCATTTTTCTTTGCCATTTTTGGATGTTTACTTTACTTTGGTGTAATTTACAATAGATTTAGCCATTTTAATCTATAATTATGAGTTTAATTAGTCTTTCTTCTTCATTTTCTTCAAATCCAAGTATGATTAGCTAGATTTTTACTAGGGTTGTGACCCAAACCTAGTGTGTAAACCTTATGGGTATTTAAATTAGTGCTTGTTTATGATTGGGTATTTATTATTTAGCTTAGTTCATGCTTTAATTTGAGGAATTAATGGTTGCAAACATTAGGTCATGTCTATTTGACTTAGTCTCTTCTTGAGAAAGAGAGACCTAATCTAGGATAACTTGGCTAACAAGGAATTGGGTAAATTGAGAGATTGGTTTACCCAATTAAAGGGTTGAACCTAGAGATAGTAATAACCCGACTTGAACTTTTATCAACTGTTTTGTGTGATACCCATTTGGTCTTGAGAAATCCAAATTGTGCAATACCACTCTATGACCGAGAGGTATTGAGTGGGTAATTTAGAGTTGATAGCTATAATACACTCTAGTCAATAGAACAAGCATTAAAGTCTTTATCCCATTAGGAAAACACCTAGGAAATGGTCACAACCCTAGGCTTTTTATCAATTTGGAAAAATCCCAAAAACAGTTATCTCTAGTTTTTTTTCTTTATTTTGCAATCAATAGAGTAAAATTAGAAATAGAAAACCAATCTTTTTGTGGAAGTGCAATCTCGATAATTCAATTACGCACATTGAAATATATACCCCTAACTCCCATCTTAGCTCCATATGGATTCGACCTCGACTCTTAGTTGGGTTTCTATAATTGCAAACAGCCGTTTCATACCTCTTTTGAGGTGTGCAATTGGACGCGATAAAGTTTTGCCGCCATTGCTGGGGAGTTAAAAATGGTATTTTTTATATATTTGGCTGTGTTTTTGGAGTATCTTCTTTTCCTTACGTGTTACTAACTTGTTTGAGAAATTATAGGTAAAACCATGGCAAATAATGAGCTCGGAAATATTACATTGGGGGATGTGGAAGTTGAGGATGACCAAGTGGATGGGGTTCCTCTTGAACCTCAAGCTAATAAAACAGGCAGAGTGCCTCATGACAATGTGCTCGTTCCACCCCCACCTCCACTACGAGCGGCTCCACACCTGGTGTTACCCAATGAAGGATATACAAGTGAAATAGTCCCTCCTCGTATTAGGGCGGGAAACTTTCAAATCACCAACGTGATGCTCACTTTTCTAGAGCAACGAGGTTTATTCACCGGTGCTCCAAGTCAAAATGCATACAAACAATTGAAGGGGTTTATGGACACTTGTTGGGGGAGAAACCAAATAAATGTCTCCCAGGATGCATTGAAGCTAAGGCTTTTTAACTTCTCTCTATGGGGGAAAATTTATATTGGTTGGAATGTTTGCCGAACCATTCCAGTCACACTTGGGATGGGTTGGCGGAAAAATGTATTTCTAAGTTTTTCTATCCGGTACACATGGCTACACTTCGGGATGAGATTTTGGCATTTAAGCAAGAGCCAAATGAACCACTACACGAGATATGGGAATGCTATCGAACCATGGTTAAGGAATGTCCCAACAACGATATGATGGAGAACAAGATTCAACAAACTTTCTATCGTGGGATCAACACAACCAACCAATGTATAGTGAATCAACTTGCCGGTGGGAACTTCATGACTACGCTTTATGCCGAGGCGTGTGAGATTTTAGATGAAATGGCGGAAACATCATAAGCGTGGCAATACCGGGATAATGTTCCACAAGGTGATCCCAACGTGATCCACCTTTACAAAGAGTTTCATGACCATGGGAAAGCCATAGCCGAATTGACGACCACCATGAATCAACTAGAAAAGGCTCAATTCCAACAAGTGCAACATCCTAATCAAGTCAATTCCATGGAGGGAGTGAACATGATGATGAACAAAAGAAGAACAAAGGGTCCACAAATGCAACATCGAGTGGATAATTTTGTGCAAGAGGATAGTAGTTTTGATCAAGATGATTCTTACAATGATCAAGAAGAGAAGGTGCAATATGTGAACAACTTTCAAGGGCAAAGAAACAATTTCCAAGGCCTAAGCCAACAACAATAGCAACGTCAAGTCAATCAAGGCAATTGGAATTCTAACAACCAAGGAAATTTGAGTGGTGGAAACAATCAAAGAAATTGGCATAACAACAACAATCAAGGAAATTGGAATGGAAATAATCAAGGAAATTGGGGGGGGGGGGGGGGGGGGGTTAACAATCAAGGCAGATGGAACCATAATCAAGGCAAACAGGGGTCGGGTTTTCAGAGGCCCCCGATGTATAAACAATCGAACAACCCGCCTCCCTATCCTTCCCATGGTCCTAGTTCTTCAACCAATGAGATGGGGCGTATTGAGAATATGTTAAAGAAAATGACGGAAAAGAATGCTGATTCAGATGCCAAATTGTCTCACACAACACATTGATCCGCAACGTAGAAGTGCAAATGGGGCAAATCTCTCAAGCTCTCAATACTCGTCCTAAGGGGGCACTACCAAGTGACACGGTGGTGAACTCTAAGGGTGGTAACAACATCGGGCATGCCATGACCGTTACTACTACAAGTGGAAGAGGTGGGAATGCACCCACCTCAAGTCAAAAACAACTTGTGGATGATGAGAAAGTGGTACAAGAAGAAGAGGTCCCAAACAATGTAGTGATGAAGTTCGGATTGATATTGATGATAGTGTGGAAGAGACTCAAGAGGAGGTGAACCCTTCTAGGGATCACATTATTGACATACCGGAACCGGTAGTGCAAAAGGCTAAAGCTGTCACGCTCCAAACTCGGGGAGCGCGATTGGCGCTCAACCAAGATAACTCGGCCGAGCAAGCCTGTACAATACCTTCTACCGAACTTACTCATGAATAACAGTAAAACTCAATTCATTAATTAATCAGTGGGGAGGATCAAGTAAACAACAACACCAATTCATTATCAGCAGTTACATCATTTATAAGTTTCAAAATACATACTCTTACATAGTTTGATGTGGAATGTGTGATACAATTACAACATTACTAGTTAGACTCTCCCCACACCAACATACCACCCACACTATGTCTACGGAGCCTCTATTAGATACAAAAGAGTACAATAATAGTGCCGACAACAAGGCTCCGGCTATATCTCAAAACATGGTGATATAATGAACAAAAGGTACATGACCCCGAGCGAAGTGGGGCTCACCAAGTCAGCCAGAAAAAGAGTGTACTGCTATCGCTAATCAGTGCCACTTGCTGTGGAACCACATGCATCTATTAAAGATGCAGCGCCCCTGAAAAAAGGACGTTAATACTATCGAATAGTACTAGTATATATGGCTAAACACTCTCTCAAAGGAACAAGCAATAATGCAAGTAAGGATAGTCATAATATCAGTTAAAGGCTCAAACAATTACCAAACATAAAATTAGAGATAAGATGAGTTTTCAATTAAGTTTCTAAATTTTAAGTTAGGAAATCTTTAGTACCGATACAATATTGTACCCAATTTCGATTGCAATTTCCAACACAGTTACCACCATGTGTGCGGCATGGCATCCGATCACGACTCGATCGGCTAGGCCGTCTCATGCAAGACATCAACCAAATCATAATTTCAATTACAATTTCTAATACAGCCACCACTATGTGTGCGACATGGCATCCGATCACGACTCGATTGGCTAGGCCGTCTCATGTGAGGAATCACCCTTTTCTATCAATCATCCTGTTTCATATCTCTTGCACATCTCTTCATTTAATTGTCACTAATGGTCACAATTGTATTATATCTCTTGGCACATTGGCTGTCTTACATATTTCACATTTCGCATGACGTGATTCGATTTCATGTTTTGTATTTCCTGCACACCTTTTTACATTCAACCATCATCATGGACTTTCCAAAAACAAGACATTTCTATTCAAGACATTTAAGCACACATTTGAGAAAATAGGAGTCTTAAGCACATTACGATTTCTTACACAATCTTTCATTAGCTTGCATTTGAAACACAACTTGAAGTCAAGGCTTTTAGATATGCAAATCATACTTTGAACACATTCTCAAATAGTATTACAACATAACAAGAGCATTTGAATTACATATTGATCACGAATGTCTTTTGACACCAGCTTATCCGGGTAATCGATTAATAATGAGCACCTCAGGACTTACATGGATATTGTGGGGTTCAATGTTTAATAGAAGAGTTTAGCCAACATACCTCACTTGAGCATCCTTAACTCTAAAATGTTCTGAACTCTTAGCAACTTTGATCTAATTTAGAAATATGGCAAATTGAACCAAAATTAGGAAAATGATCATGGTCCTAGCTCATTTGAGCATTTTATCAAGCACTAGGTGTACATTAAGGTTTCAAGGTCGTTTTATGGAGGATTCCATCATCCCACAACCCATTCTTTACCATTTTAGCTCAACAATCTCCCTACATCCCATGATCGAATATGCATGCAAAATAAACAACTCCCACACCCATGAATTAGCTTACTAATTGCCCATTTCTAGTTAAATTTCGAAATTAAGAGTTACAGTGTAGAATCTTACCTCTAGGATGAAGACCTAGTGTGGTTTCCTTGTTAATCTTCCTAGATTTGGCCAAAGATTGATGACAATGTCTTAGAATTCCTCTTCTCACTCAAGAACACCTTTCTCTCTCTCTAAAATGTAGTTTTATCTTATCCCTAATAGTGTTTTATGAGAAGGGAGGCGGGTTATAAAAACCCAAAAATGAATCTCTAAAATGGGATATACTCATGCGTTCCGTGAAATGTCCCTTCAAAACTGAGCTGGTTTGCCCCACTCTTCGGCCGTTATGCGGTCCACAGACCTGTTTTGTGATCGCATAATGCGCCGTAGAATCTCCCTCCACAAAATTTCCATGGTTCTGCAGTCGGTGTGCGGCCCGCGAAATCATTTTGCAGTCGCACAATTGGCCGCGAATTGACATCTAAAAAATTGCCCAAATGTATGCCTCACTCTACGGCCATTCTGCGGCCCGTAGAGTAATTCTGCTGCCGCATAATGGGCCGCATAAATGCCCTTTTCTGCCAAACATTTTCCTTCAACTCCCCAGTGCACTGTTCAACCCAAAAAGTCCGTACCACGACGATCTTTCTCTACTATCATTAACACATACGCCTACCTCGGAGCCACGAAACTCCAGGTTATGGGGCCTTATAAAGGCACCATTGCCTAAGCCTCTACCTCCATATCCTCAAAGACTTACCAAAAAAAATGGCGAGAATCAATTCAAAAAGTTCATTCAAATGATGAAGAGTCTCTCAATCAATGTGCCATTAGTTGAAGCTTTGGAACTAATGGCCAGTTATGCAAAGCTTATGAAGGATCTTGTGACAAAGAAGCAGTCAATGGATTTTGAAACTATCAAAGTCACTCATCAAGTGAGTGCAATTGTGTACTCAATGGCTCCTAAATTGGATGATCCTGGTGCTTTCACAATTTTTTGTACAATTGGAGTGCCGAGTTTGCTAAAGCTCTTTGTGATCTTGGGGAAAGTATCAATTTGATGCCATATTCAATTTTCAAGACTTTGGGAATTGGGAAACCAAGGCCCACCTCTATAATATTGCAAATGGCCAATCATACCATGAAGAGACCTTTGGGAGTGATTAAAGATGTCTTGGTTCGTGTTGATAAATTCATTCTTCTGGCAGATTTTGTCATTCTAGATTGTGAAGTTGATTATGAGGCGCCGATTATTCTTGGAAGACCTTTCCTACGAGGAAGTCTCTTTGTGATGTTGAATCCAGGGAGCTCACCTTCCAAGTGGATGATGAAAAAGTTATTTTCCATGCATGTAAATCCATGGGGCAACCAAATAGCAGTGAGGTGTGTTCTTTTGTGTACTTGGTGACCGATGTTATTGTGATCAAAGTGCCACAATCAATGTTGGAGGCTATATTGCTTAACTTTGATGATGACCAGATGGATGCTTCATGGAATGTGTGAACTCTTTGCAAGGAATGGGGTTGTACAATTATGCACCCCGAAAATTATCCTTGGATCTTGAAAATAGGAAAATTCCTCCTACAAAGCCTTCCATTGAAGAGCCTCCTACGTTGGAGTTGAAGCCATTGCCTCCACATCTTCGGTATGGATTTCCTGGCCCTTGTTCTATATTACTGGTTATTCTTTCCTCTTGTTTGACTAACGTGCAAGTAGATTCTACATTGGCAGTGCTACATAAGAGGAAGAAGGCTATTGGATGGACATTGGCGGATATTTTGGGGATACGCCCCACACATTTTGCATGCATAAGATCAACTTGGAGGAAGGTACCAAACTATCTATTGAACATCAAAGGATAATGAATGAGTCTATGCAAGAAGTTGTCAAAAAAGATATTATCAAGTGGTTGGATGCCGGGGTTGTCTGCCCCCTTTCTGATAGTTTGTGGACTTCTGCGATTCAATGTGTCCCAAATAAAAGGGGCATGACGGTGGTCACCAATGAAAATAATGAGTTGATTCCTACAATAACGTGACCGGTTGGAGAGTGTGTATGAACTATCACAAGCTCGACAAAGTCACAAGGAAGGATCAATTTCCACTTCCCTTCCTAGACCAAATGCTTGATAGGTTTGCCGACCGTGCTTTCTATTGCTTTCTTGATGGGTATTCGGGCTACAACCAAATCCTTATTGCTCCGGAGGATCAAGAGAAAACAACCTTTGCATGTCCCTGTGGCACTTTCGTCTTCAAGCGAATTCCATTTGGTTTGTGTAATATACTAGTGACTTTTCAAAGGTGTATGATGGCTATCTTCACGGACATGGTGGAGGATTAACTTGAAGTTTACATGGATGACTTCTCGGTGGCTGGGGACTCCTTTGATGATTGTCTTGCAAATTTAGATAAAGTATTGGCAAGATGTGAAGAAACAAATTTGGTGCTCAATTAGGAGAAGTGTCATTTCATGGTCAAGGAAGGCATTTTCCTTGGCAACAAAATCTCAAAGCATGGAATTGAAATTGACAAGGCAAAGATTTAGGTGATTTCTAAACTTCCATCTCCAACTTCGGTGAAAGGTGTGCGGAGTTTCTTAGGCTACGCGGGGTTTTACTGGAGTTTCATCAAGGATTTCTCAAAGGTGGTGAACCCGTTGTACAAGATTCTTGAGAAAGATGCTAAGTTTAACTTCAATGATGATTTCCTGAGAGCTTTTGAATTGTTAAAGTTCAAGTTGACAACCACTCCCATCATCACCGCTCCAAATTGGAGTATCCCTTTTGAAATCATGTGTGATGCTAGTGACATGGCGATTGGGGATGTTTTGGGGCAACATATCAACAAGAATTTTCATCCGGTCTACTATGCTAGTAAGACTATGAATGTTCCCAAGTCAACTATACTGTTACGGAGAAAGAGCTCCTTGCCATTGTGTTTGCAATAGTGAAATTCCGCCCGTACTTGATGGGTGTGAAAGTTATTGTCCAAACAGATCATGTGACACTTTGTTATCTTATGAGAAAGAAAGATTCCAAAGATCGGTTGATGAGATGAGTGATTTTTTTTCAAGAGTTTGATATTGACATCCAAGATAGAAAAGGGAGTGAAAATCTAGTGGAGGACCACTTGTCTCGTTTGGAGAAGGAGGGAAGGCCGCATGATGGCCTTGAAATTAATGACTCCTTCCTCGATGAGAAACTCTTGGCTATTTCAATGAGGGAGGTGCCATGGTTCGCGGATCTAGCAAATTTCCTTGTGTGTGGAATCATCCCAGATGAGTTCTCTTCAAACCAAACGAAGAAGCTCAAACGGGATTGTTAAGATTATTATTGGGATGAACCATACCTTTTCCGGATTCGCACGGATGGGGTGATTATAAGATTTGTGCCGGAAGAAGAACAAGGTGAAATTCTTGGGTCTTGTAATGCTTCTCCATATGGTGGTCACAATGGTGGAGCGAGAACGGCGGCCAAAGTGCTAAGTTGCGATTTCTATGCCCACTCCTTACAAGGATGCAAGTGATGTAGTGAAAAGATGTGATAAATGTCAATGGGCCGATGGAATCTCAAAGAAAAATGAAATGCCTCTCACTACCATTTTGGAGATTGACATTTTTGATGTGTGTGGTATTGACTTCATGGGTCCTTTTGTGAGTTCTTGTGGAAACACCTACATCTTGGTCGCGATTGATTATGTGTTTAAATGGGTTGAGGCCGTTTCTCTACCCAACAATGACGCGAGAAGTGTGGTGGTATTCTTAAAGAAGAGTATTTTCACAAGGTTTGGTACTCCGCAGGCTATTATAAGCGTTGGAGGGTCACATTTTTGCAACAAGTCTTTCGACACTTTTCTTAGTAAGTACGGTGTTACTCATAAAGTCACGACTCCTTATCATCCACAAGCTAGCGGTCATGTGGAAGTATCCAACCGGGAGATAAAGTGTATTTTGTCCAAAACAGTGAATGCTAACCGGACGTATTGGTCTAAGAAGCTTGATGATGCATTATGGGCTTATCGGACGTCTTACAAAACACCTATCAGAATGTCGCCATACCGGTTGGTGTTCGGAAAAGNAACCATTTTTGCCAATTCTTCACGATCTTTATTTGGATCATAATATAAAATGCCACTGGTAACAGTGTTAATTCCCGGTTGAACTAGACTTGACCCGGTACTAGGGTTAACCTGAGTACCTACACTTGTCCCCTCTTGCTGAGCTTTCATTTGTTGAAATCTAGTTTTAGCATCAGGGTGTTTCTATATATGTCTACTCAAACTACNCAGTGAATGCTAACCGGACGTATTGGTCTAAGAAGCTTGATGATGCATTATGGGCTTATCGGACGTCTTACAAAACACCTATCAGAATGTCGCCATACCGGTTGGTGTTCGGAAAAGCTTGTCATCTTCCGGTGGAACTTGAGCACAAAGCCATGTGGGCTCTAAAGAAGTTGAATCTTGATTGGGATGTAGCCGCTAAATTAAGGGTTGTACATATAATGAATTGGATGAGTTTCGGTATCATGCGTATGCAAGTTCGTCCGTATACAAAGAAAAGATGAAATATCATCATGACAAATACATTTGGAACAAAGAGTTCAAGGTCGCGATCTCGTATTGTTGTTGAACTCGAGGTTAAGGATGTTTCTCGGAAAGCTAATGTCTAAATGGAGTGGTCCTTTTGAAATAGTGGGTGTGACACCTTTTGGTGCATTTGGCTTGAAGAACAAAAACAATGAGGTATTCCGAGTCCATGGACACCGGGTGGAGCACTATTTGGGAAAAACTGGAGATGGCCATGTCATGGCGGTCATTCATTTCAATTGATGGTATTTTGCATCGTGTCGCGATGTTAAATCAGGCGCTCCTTGAGAGGCAACCCGTGTTTCTTTTTCTTTTCTTTTCTTCTTTTGTAGCTAGGTGTTATTTTTGTGCTATCTTGATTTAAAGTGTGCTACAAGGATGAGTGTGCCTTACAGGAATTGTGGACAGAAATCTGGTGAAGTGTTGAAAGAATTGCGAACTGCAGTTGCATAGTGCGGACCGCACAATTATGATCGCTACAGTAAAAGTGCTCTGCAATCACACAATTAACTTGCGGACTGCACAAATAGAAGATGGAAAATGACAGCTCTATGAAGTTGGTCTGTTAGAAAAATGGCCGATCTGCGGTCACAATACAAAATCTGCGGTTCGCAACAAGGGACTTGCGATCACACAAAAAAAATCTGCGGACCACAGAAAAAATGATGTTTAAGCTAAGGGTGGCTAACGGGCCGGGCCGGGCCAAACGGGTCAAGTGGGCCGGACTAAGCGGGTCCGGGCTATGCGGGCCTGGGTTATGCGGGCCCGGGCTAAACGTTCCCGGGCCAAACGGGCTATATGTGTGGAACCAGCCCCCTACGGGCCTAAGCTCACATGGTCCAGGGCTAAGAGGGCCGGGCCCGCGGGCCAGACGGGCCTAAACGGGTCGGGGCTATTTTTTTTAAATTTATTTTTATGTAAGGCAATTTCTTATAAATCTTGTATAAGTGTATTATAAAAGTGTTATTCTAGAGTTACAAAATTTTTGTTATGTAATTATATTATATTATCTAAGACAATTTATTGTAAATTATATTATATAACTATTAGATATGTATTGTAA
>ML401980.1:126081-152464 GCA_005239525.1 Nicotiana knightiana | reverse complement strand
ACGAACAACTTCTTGAAAATTGTATAATGTTGAAGACTTGAAGACTTCAATTCACCAACTTCACAATTTTTCACAATTTGCAATAATAAAGTAAGCAATAGTAGAAGAAAATTAGAGAGAGATTGATAATTTTGTGAGTAAAAATGAAAGAATGAGGGGGTATTTATAGTTGAGAAAAGGGAAAAAGTGTAATTATAAAACATTTGGGGTTAAAACAAAGTTTGGGGGCCAAATGTCTAATTTTTAAACATGCCAAACGGCTCTTTTGAGGCTCTAACAGCTAGATTTTAAAAAAAATCTGGCCGTTGGCCATTTTTTTAATTTTTTTTTTGAATTTTTACCGTTGGGCCCGCTTGGCCCCGCCCAGGCCTGCCTGCCGGGCTCGGGCTCACGAGTCCAACACTTAGAACCGGCCCCCACGGGCCTAAAGCCCCTCAAGCTCGGACCCCCCACGGGCCGACCCGTTTAACCCGCTAGCCCATATAGCCCGCGGGCCCGGGTCGGTCCAGGGTCGGGCCCGACCCACCTGCCACCCTTAGTTTAAGCTCACCAGGTAACGGAGTGCGGTTCGCAATTGAAATTCTGCGGTCGCACTCACTCTTGTTTCCCTTAGAGAATCGATAAGTATAAATGGAGGGCTAGGGCTACTGTTACTCTTTCCCTCTTTGAGCAAAATCACAGTAATCTTTTGAAGTTCTTGCTGAATCTACCTATGCATTCATACAACATCTTTGATCAATCACTCATCACAGTCATTCATTTGCTGAGTTTACCTGTGCATTCATACAACATATTTGTTCAATCACTTATCACACTCGTTCATTTAGTATGTTTCACAATCTGGTTACTCTTTTTATTTTAATTTTTAGATTTTTAGTAAAAGTTTTGACCATTTGTCAGTAGAATTCAACTGTACAACCATGTGGGGGTAAATCAATAGTGGGTTATTTAATACTTGCTTACTGGGGACTGGAAAACATGTTTTCATGCTTTTATATTTTTTCCATGTCAAAAATTGCTCAAAAAAGTGCAAAACCTAGTTAGCATACTGGCCTGTTCATAATTATTTGAATTTTGCATCCGCAAGAAATTTGTGCGGTCGGCAGAAGTTGAGTGTAGGGAAACTTTAGTAACGAATAGGTCTGCGACTGCAAGGAAAATTATGCGGAAAATAGAATTTCCATTTCGGCCACAAAATAACTATTTCACTTCTTCAGAGAAGTGTACATATTTGTGATTCAATGTGCGTCCGCAAGACAAATTGTGCGGACCGCAGAAAATATGTTGCGGCCGCACATCAGCCAATTCTATGTCATCAGAGAGTTGGCATATTTTTGGTTTACAAGTTGCGACCACAATGAAAAATGTGCAGACCGCACTTCACATCTTCGGCCTCAAGAGAGAATTGTGCGACCCGTAAGGCCCAATCTGCGACTACAAGGAAAAATGTGTGTACCACAGATCCCTATACTGCAAGCATTTTTCAATTGTGTTACTCAGTGTGTCTCTGGTGTGTCCATACATATCTCATTGTATGTATGAACTTGAATTGCAACTAATGATCGCCTTTGCTTGGTACAGAAAATGGTTCGATGTAAAGGTAGAGGCGTCACTTCGAAAGGAAGGGGTGAACCTTCTCGGGGACGAGGCAAGAGACCCTTACCTAGTTCCCAACAACATGAAATCAGTAAAAATACAGCAACCTGGAGAGGGAGAGGTGCATATCTCTCCGAGATGAGTGCAAACGCCCCGTCTAGGGACGTATCAGAGGGCAACTCAGTCTCCATTCAGCAAGAACCAGCAGTACAGTCCAGGCCGTCACGGAGATACCAACTGAGGGACGGGCCATCATCATCCCACATTATTTCAAAGAATTTGGAAAGTGCTAGCCAGGCTTCTGAGCTATCTACTTTACCTGCCCCTGAGGCACCTGAGACATCAGTTTAAGACATCATCGATGACGGTAGAGGGGGAGATGCTACATTTACCGGCCTTGAAAGGACGAAGAAAAAAGAGGTTTGGGAGGAACGTTTGTCAGTTAGGCTGCCTTCACCAACTTCCATCAATGGTGGCTAGTGAGGTCCTTACTCTTGAGCGACAATTTCAGTTGATGATTTTGGAGGAATAAAACCAGCCAGTGCTAAGACAGTTCAAGGAATGCACTCAGAGTGTGGTAGATGACAAGGAAAATCTTGTCGGGGGATCCTACACCAATGTGGTGCATATCAAGAAGGGGAAAAAGGTAACCAAAGTGCATAACCTTATTGATCAAGCTGCTCTCAACACGTACTTGGGGTTTGAAGATGTCGAGCCGACGAAATACTTAGAGAATGGGAAAGTCAGAGTATGTGTGGACTATCAGGATTTAAACAGAGCAAGTCTCAAAGATGATTTCTCATTGCCAAATATACATATACTGATCGACAACTGTGCCAAGCATGAACTCCAGTCCTTTGTGGATTGCTTCACAGGATATCATCAGATCTGGATGGATGAAGAGGATTCCTAAAGGACAACCTTCATTACACCATGGGGAGTGTATTTCTACAAAATGATGTCGTTTGGCCTAAAGAATGTTGGAGCCACCTACATAAGAGCCATGACAACCATTTTCCATGACATGATACACAAGGAGATATAAGTGTACGTGGATGACGTCATCATCAAATCCAAAAATGATACAAATCACATAGATGATTTGAGGAAATTCTTTGATCGACTTCGAAGTTACAATCTGAAACTAAATCCCGCAAAATGTGCCTTTGGAATCCCTGCTGGAAAGTTGTTAGGGCTCATTGTCAGCCGCTGAGGAATTGAGCTAGACCCGTCAAAGGTCAAGGCTATCCAAGACTTTCCACCTCTAAAGAACAAGAAAGATGTGGTGAGTTTCTTAGGGTGTCTCAATTGAATCAACCGTTTCATAGCACAATCAATTGTGATCTCTGAACCAATTTTCAAAATGTTGAAGAAAGACGTTGCAACAAGATGGACTGAAGAATGTCAGAAAGCCTTTGACAGGATCAAGTAATACTTGTCCACACCACCGGTCCTGGTCCCACTGAAACCTGGAAGAGCTCTGCTACTCTATTTATCTGTACTAGATGGGGCGTTTGGCTGTGTCTTGTGACAACACGATGAGACGGGACGAAAAGAGCAGTCCATATACTATCTAAGTAAGAAGTTCACACCCTATGAAGCGCGGTATTCTTTGCTGGAACGCACTTGTTGCGCTCTGACATGGACAACTCAATAGTTGAGGCACTACTTTTGTGCCTACACCACATATCTCATATCAAGGAAGGATCTGCTAAAATACATCTTCCTGAAACCCATGCCTACAGGAAAGTTGAAAAAATGGCAGATATTGCCGAGTGAGTTTGACATCATCTATGTAACTCAAAAAGCGGTCAAGGGGAAAGCATTGGCGGATCATCTAGCAGAAAATCCTGTAGGTGGAGTACGAACCACTGAAAATGTATTTTCCCGATGAAGAGGTATCATTCGTAGGAGAAGATATCACCGAAACCTACGATAGTTGGAGAATGTCCTTCGATGGGGCTGCAAATTTCAAAGGAGTAGGTATTGGAGCAGTTTTAGTATCAGAGATAGGTCAACGCTATCCAGTATCTGCAAAGCTTAGGTTTCCATGTACAAACAATATGGCAGGATATGAGGCTTGCGTCTTGGGACTCAAGTTGGCCATTGACATGAAAGTTCATGAATTACTGGTAATTAGTGATTCAAGACCTTTTGGTATATCAGGTTCTAGGAGAATGGTCTACAAAGAATACCAAGATATTGATGTATCTATACTATGTACAAGAATTGATGAAGAGATTTGCAAAGATAGAGTTCAAACATGTTCTGAGAATCCAGAATGAGTTCGCAGATGCATTGGCCACTCTATATTTCATGATACAACACCCAGACAATAATTTCATCGATCTTATTCCAGTAGGGATTTATAATCATCCAGCTTATTGTGCTCACGTTGAAGAAGAAACTGATGGGAACCCATGGTTCCATGACATCAAAGAATATTTTGCAAAAGAAGAGTACCAGGAGCACGCAAATCATACTCAAAAATGCATACTCAGAAGATTATCCAACCACTTCTTCCAAAGCAGAGGAATCCTGTACAAAAAGACTCCGGATTTGGGGTTATTACGGTCTGTCGAAACCAAGGAAGCATCCAAATTGCTCGAAGAGATACATGTCGGAACTTGTGGATCCCACATGAATGGCTTTGTCTTAGCTAAGAAGATATTAAGAGCAGGATATTTCTGGATGACTATGGAAACGCACTGCATCAGGTATGTCCAAAAATGTCATCAATGCCAAGTACATGCTGATATGATACGAGTACCACCCAATGAACTCAATGCAACAAGTGCACCTTGGCCTTTCTCCGCCTGGGGGATGGATATCATCGGTCCAATCGAACCTACTACTTCAAATGGGCATAGGTTCATTCTAGTGGCCATAGACTATTTCACAAAATGGGTTGAAGCCACATCTTACAAGTTTGTAACTAAGAAGGTCGTCGCAGATTTCGTGAGAGATCGTATTGTTTGTCGATTTGGGGTGCCGGAATCAATAATCACCGACAACACCGCCAACCTTAACAGTGATTTAATGATATCCATGTGTGAAACCTTCAAGATCAAGCATAAGAATTCCACAGCAGACAGGCTGCAAATAAATGGAGCTGTGGAAGCCGCCAACAAGAACATCAAGAAGATATTAAGGAAGATGGTAGATAATCACAAACAATGGCACGAGAAATTACCATTTTCCTTACTAGGATATCGCACCACGGTTCGCACATCAACTGGGGAAACTCCTTATTTACTGGTCTACGGTATTGAAGTCGTCATTCCTGCTGGAGTAGAAATCCCTTCTTTGAGAATTATACAAGAGGCTAAACTTAGTGATGCAGAATGGATACGAAGTCTCTATGAACAACTGGCTCTCATTGACCGGAAAAGAATAAATGTGGTATGTCATGGTCAACTTGAACAAAACAGAATGTCCAGAGCTTTCAACAAAAGGGTCAAGCCTAGACAATTCACACTGGGGCATCTAGTGCTAAAACGGATCTTCCCGCATCAAGATGAAGCCAAAGGGAAACTTTCACCCAATTTGCAAGGGACCTACATGGTTCACAGAGCACTAACAGGAGGAGCGCTCATACTTGCATAAATGGACGGAGAAATTTGGACAAAGCTTATCAACTCAGACGCAGTCAAAAGATATTATGTTTAGATTGTTTACATTTCTTCATCTGATGTAACTGAACTACGCTTGAACTGACTCCCATTTAAGAGGGGATACGTATGCAGCCATGTGGGTTCGGTCACATCTCAATAAAATCTTCATTTTTTCCATGGTCAGAAACAAGGCCAGAATTTTGAGGACGACCCTCAAAATTCTAAAGCAAGTCCAACCAACTTTGTCATATGCATAGCAGTCAAAGAATTTCTTTTAAACTGGGTCAGAATTTTGAGGAGGATCCTCAAAATTCTAAAAATAAGGAAGTCGCAATGTCTCTAAGAGTTCCACAGTCATTGGTCCATCTAAATTACTTGATATTTCCTATTACTATATTTCAAATAACTGCATTCATCAAATGCATGCACATTTTTTTCCAAAACTTTATTTTTCATAAACATCTAGATGCTCCCCAGGGTGACTCAAACAGGATCTCAAGGCAGGAGCAAAAGCAAAGCAAGAAGATGAAAGTGTGAACCAACCTTCCCCCAAAAAACTCACAACTTTTTATTTGGATACATGCATAGTAAGACAACAATATATGCAGACATATCAGGTCACTACCTTCAAGATAGCAAATTATCTATCACAAGCACCTCTAGCTAAGAAATACTCTACTTTCTCACTATCACTCATCATTTTCTTTGCATGAGACTAAGCGTTGTCTCCTAACTGCATAAGGCTAAGCATTGCCTTTCTTTGCATGAGACTAAGCGTTATCTCCTATCTACATAAGGCTAAGCACTACCTTTATTTGTATGAGACTAAGCATTGTCTCCTATTTGCACGAGGCTAAGCACTGCCTCCTCAATGGCATAAGCTAAGCACTGCCTTTCCTTGCATTGAGACTACGCATTTTCTCCTCTTTTTGCATGAGGTTAAGCATTGCCTCCCTAACTGCATAAGGCTAAGAACTGCCTTTCTTTACATGAGACTAAGTATTGTTTCCCATTTGATGAGGCTAAGCACTGCCTTCGTCATTACATAAGGCTAAGCACTGCCTTTCTTTGCATGAGACTAAGCATTGTCTACTCTTCTTGCATGAGGCTAAGCATTGCCTCCTTAATTGCATAAGGCTAAGCATTTCCTTTCCTTGCATCGAGACTAAGCATCATCTCCTCTTATTACATGAGGCTAAGCATTGCCTTCTCAATTGCCTAAGGCTAAGCATTGCCTTGTCATTGCATAAAACCAAATGCTATCTTCATTACTTCGCCTATGACCGAGCATCATATCCTTGCATCTCATGGGCTGAAACATCACCATTTTGTCCAAAGGCATCATAGTCTGAAGGCATCATCCTCATAGCCGGAAGACACCATTCCATGGCATGAGGATCTCTTAATATTGCACATCATTATTCAAAGGCGTCATGGTTCAGAGGAACCATTTTCATGGCCCAGGACGTCATGGTCTAAGGACATCATCCTCACCGTCCAAAGACAACTTTCATGGTCCAAAGGAAATTTGCATTATGTTTAAATTCTCGCAATAATCCATATATACTTGCATGCATCGTGTTTTAAGTTTTGCAGGTAATCCAGGAAGTAACCGTTCTCCTAATAGGAGCAATCTTCGCTCTGGTTTCCGTTCAACGTTCACATCATGCAATTATTTCAAACGCAACCAATCACCATCAGTTACCCACTTTTACTTGATAACTGTTCATATACTTGTTCTGAAATACATCCGTAACATTTCAGACCCACATTCACGATTGTATAGACTCATGTGATATTGTCCTACCCAAAAGAACCCTTTCCGAAGCATACGAACATTCCTATAACAACTCCATCGGTTCACTTCACCGTTGGATCCAGAACTACACACAGGCTCATTCCCGTAACACCAGGGATATGTAGGTGACTCGGGAACCAAGGTTCGACTTCCATTTTAATATCACCTCATTCGGTCAAAATCGGTCATCATTTTCTTTTCCCGACAACCCTTTCATCATTCTCGTGTAAAGAGGGGCAGCTATTGATACCCAATTTTGCCCTCATATTTTCCAAAATACATATATACTTTCAAAATAGTATTTTTGCATCATTATTTAGTTCAGAAACCTATACAAGCATTTTCTATAATTTTTCATAATTTTTAGAGCTTTAAATTAAATTTCTTGCATTTAAATTATATAAATAATTAGTAATTATCCCTTTAACTTATTTTGTGATGACTTAGTTACTTATTATTTTGCACCTATAATATGTGTTTCAAATATTTTATTTCATTTCATATAATTACATTAGCATTTTAAAGCTATTTATCTAATTTTGTAATAATGGCCTATATTCATACATAAAGGCTCTTCATTTTATATTATTTGTGTCAAAATAGCATTTTTATATTTTTATAATACAAATTTATTATTTTAAGTATTTCAATGTATAAATAATATCTTACTTTATTTATTAAGCATTTTTATAAATTCTTTTTGATAAATTTTTGGGTATTAAATAATACCCCAATTTTTATCTATTTTCGAACCCAAATTAACCCAGAAGCTTAGCCTAATTACCCCAAGCCCAAAACCAAACTACCCTTTCAAAATAACCCAGCCGGCAACCCGTTTAAACGACCCGCCCAACCCCATTCTTTCATCTTGGCCGTTGATCTCACATGATCAACGACCCTTAATAAACCAACCCCTTTTAATTACTTCCCTACCAAAACCCTATCCCATTTCCAACCAACCCACCGTCTTTGTGTCCTCACACTCTCTCATCTCTCAAACCTAAACCCTAACCGTCCTCAATCAAATCCCAGCCCCAATCCGACCTTCCATAGGAATCATCCATGATTCCTTTCCTCCCTTGCATACGCGAAGTTATTTACCATCTTTTTGAACGCTACAAGTACTGGGTGCTTGATTATTTATGGAAGTTGAGTCATTGGTGTTCTTTTGATTCCGATTTTGTATCATCTTCACGTTTCTGGCCTGATACACTAACTATCAGACTCCATGGCTTCAATTCAATGAGATTTTTGCCATTTATGTTCCTCTTCTAATTTAGGGCTTCCTAGTTTTGCCCTAAAACTGTATCTAATTAATTTTGCATATATTTTCCTTATTTTGTGTTTAATCTACTGTATTTCCTTATTTTATGTGTTAAACGTGCTACTATATAAACCCCTCCCCTAAATCCCCTTAAATAGACCTTTGAATCTCCTAATCATTGTTATTGTTCTCACTATTCTCCTCTTTCACTCACTCATTCACTCTGTTACACTCGAATACTCTCTAAAACCATTAAATTCTGGGCTGGGTGAAAGCCAAGGCCATTAAACGACCTCCTCTGGTGCAAGCACTTCTCGGAGACCATTCTCGAGGCTCTTGTGAACTCTGAAGCATCGGAGACCTGGGGTTCTTGCTATTACGCTCTTTATTGCTTTTTGATTTTTGCTACTGGTTAGTGCTTTTAACCTTTGCAATGTTAAATTTCTTTCTTTCCTTCTGCATACCTATATGTGTTTGAATTACATAAGCATGATTTAATTGTGAATCCCAAATATCGCACTACTATGATAATGCTCAATACTCTTTGTCATTCTGTGATAGCTAAACGCATGAGATAGTTTACTGCTTTGTCCTTAGCTTGTGTTAGGCTAATATGTATTCTTCACTATAGTTTGCACTTCTACGTGATTCTTTGTTTTTCTGAAATGAGTTATGTGCCTCTAGCATCTGAATATGTTCAGTTTTGAGCTTCAATGCAAGTCCATTTTGGTATGAATCTAACTACTGTGACCATATGTTGTTAGTTACAGAATTTCTGCATATTTTGTTTTGGATACCACCCTAACTTTATGTAAGCCACCCCCACTTTGAATGAATCCTTTAGTGCTAAGTCATGTGTCTTATTGACTGATCTTTGTGTATTAGTCCCAACTATATGGAATACTGCTTTAAAATTTGCTCTAAATATGTTCTCTTGCTATCCTGATTTTTAAGATAAATACACCATTTTCTATTGACTATGACCTTGCTTCTATGCTAATATGTTCCCCAGTATGTCTTTGGTTCATTTGCTACCATGTCCTTTCAGTGATTGTCACAATGTGTGCCTCTCATCGTGTCTGAACCTACTGGCCTGCTTGACTAGTTTCTCTGTTGCTCAACTTGGTGTATCACTTGATTTTTGTCCCTCTATCACTATCCACTCTCCTTACTTGCTACTCATGTTATTTTGAATTCTCATTCTTAGTCGGCTGAAAGCAAGGCTATCTAGGTTCTATGTTGGCCTCCCTAGTGTGAGCACTACTCGGGGTCCAATTAAGGCCGTTGTGAACTCTGACACACTAGGGCTTGGTCCTAGTCACTCCCTCAACCTCCTAAACTGTTCCTACTATTCTACTTCCCTGTCATGTACTGTGTATCTATATTGGTTGTTCCAAGTGGTGCAACACTTGGTGTTGTGGCTAAGTGAATTGTTTTGGACTCTTCTATGGACCCTTGAGTCGTGTATTGAACGTGGCTCTTTGTTGAAGGCCTGGGTACGCTGTGTAGAAGATATTGAAGGCCTAGCAATGCTGGGTATTTTTTTTTTTTTTGGACCTAATGTGGGCCTGTTCACTATTATGTAATATGGTTACTTTACTCATTATTGGGCCTGTAATAATCTTTGTATAAACAATTGGGGTTGTTAGTAAAAAGGAATGGGGTAGATTTTAATATTTACCTGTGATGGGTAGATAGCATGCCTATAGGACTTAACAATGTGTTTTTTATATGCGTCGTTCACTCTCTATGCACACTGTAGAAATCATGCCATTAGGAGAAATGCACACTCACACTACTTTTCTACTAGCATAGCATGAGCTCAAATGCTTCAATTATCCTTGTTACTACATGTTATTAGAAAACCTTCCCATAGGAAATAAATATCGTTGAACTTTTCTTCAATTTGCATTGTTGTAGCATATCCACTAGAGATCATGCCTATAGGATTTTAATCATCTCATTTGTTATTGTATCGCACTGTTCACATAGAAAACATGCCTATAAGGTTAAAGTATAACAATAAAATCGGTTCCAGGCACTAATCATTAGAAATCCTGTCTATTGGATACTACTATTCGCCTTAATGACTGTGAATGATGCCCCTCTCAACATTGTTTATCGTTCACTTAGACCATTATCAAAGCATGAGTAATTCTGGGTTTCTCTCGATAGATTCCACTGTCTTAACTACATAAATCACTTAGACGCAACATCTACATGACTAATAACTGGAAATCTTCCATTTCAACAATCATTATGCGACAACTGTACAATCCTGTCTATGAGTAGCACCTTGCATCTAAAATTGCCTGCTTGTTTTAATCCAAAGTCACATAGATATAATGTCTATAGGGTTTAAGGTGCTTAATTCTGAACAGCCTAACATGAAAACCTATTTCGCGTGCATTTTGTTGTTTAAGTATGTAGGCTAACTTGAGCCCTTAACTGCCTATATTTGAAGTCCAATAAGTGTTTTGTATATCGCCTAGTTTTTGACATTTCTGAGCAGCCTAAGTGAGGTCTAGAACCACCCAAAATAGAGGTCCAATACCTCCTGGACCATAGGTAGGGGACGGGTAGTGCACGCATAGGGTACGACCTATAATTGAATTAGAACGCTTTTAGGTACAACTTTAACATAGTAATCGGGTAGCAGCAGATGATAGTGTGTGCCCGCTGAATAATATGAGTAACACCTCATCTCGAGGGAGTTATAAAATATAATTTATGTTGTACGGGGTGATCCTTTAGGCTAAAAAAGTTAGGACCTCCTGCCCCCCCCTCCCCCCATCTTATTTCTCCTCTGTTTGTATCAAGTAGTTGTACTCGTCTATTCAAAATCTTTTTATAATAAAAATTCTCAAACTTTGTGGTCTCTTTGTCTCTCTCTCTTTGTTTATTTGGCTAATTCATACAATTCGAGTTCGGCCAGGACCCACAGTTGTGGACCTCGAAAAGTTCCTAACACCTTCTCTTCGAGGTAATTTCGAGCCCTTACCTTGGTGATGTAAACTAGTTGAATCAGAGTCATTTGCAAAATAGGTGCCCTAACGCACCTTAAAAATCGTTAGGTGGCGACTCTTCTCTTTTAATACTCCTCAAAAGAGTTGTCACATGTCGAAACCTGATTTCGCGAGAAAAAGGGGTGCGACAATGGTCGCGTAGATTGTTTTAGGCAGCAGAGGTATTTTTGCTTCGCGATCGCAAGGCTGTGGACCGCGATCACAATGGGTAATGTTTGGGAAGTTTATAAGTTTACAAATCGGGAATTTGCTCATTTCATCTCATTTCTCTCTTGTTGAGGCAATTTGGAGCAATTTTAAAGGGTCATTTTTATCATCTATCATTAGGTAAGTGATTCCAACTTGTTGTGAGCTAAATACATAGATTATATATGAATTTTTACATGGAAATTAGTAGAAATTGTAGGATTTTGGAAGAAAACCTGGCAATGGTATTTTTGAGGTTTGACCACAAAATTTGGACATGAAATTTAGAATAATATTACATATTTGAGTTCGTGGTTCTATGGGTAATATTTATTTTCGAGAATTTTCGGAACCCAGAAGCGTTGGCCCAGGGTTGAATTTTGTCGAATTTTCATGTGGGTTGAGAATTATTTCTAATTATTAATTTCGAGTTTTTGAACATGTTTTGATTGGTTTGCACATTCTTTGCCTAGTTTCGGATTATTTTGTCATTGGTTTGAGGTATTAGAGTTGATTATCGAATTTCGAAGCAAGGTAAGTCTCTTACCTAACCTTGTAAGAAGAAACTTATCCTCATAGGTGCTATATTTGCTACTATATGCTATGGGAGCTACATACGTGCGATGTGATGAGGTTCGTGTGTATGCTAGATTTTAACATGTCCGATAGACTTAGATTTTATATCATGCTTTAATTGTGCTACTTGAGTTAATCTTCATATTTAAACGCTTTAAATCATGTTTTATCCTGAGACTAGACTTGCGTAAGATATCGAGTTTTTTTATTCTAGAGACTTTTGCGCGCTACTTGATTAGCTGCAGAAATTATACTTTCTCATACGGATTACTCCCTTGTTGCTCTTGATTCAGAGTTTAATATCAAGGGTGAAGCTTATTTTTTTTATTGAATTGGATATTATCATAGAAGCATATGGATGAATTGTCAATTAACGACAGTTATCTTGGAGTTACTATCAGAGTTTGATTGTCTTGATTTGATGCCTATTTATTCTCCTTTCGATTCATATTTCAAATTGTAGGCCAATTTAGATGGACTTCTTCAAGATCCGACAATTAACAAAGGCCTCATTGGAAAGTTAAATTTCTTAACCCATACTCGACCGAATATCTCTCTAGCTATTTAACGACTCCATCAATTCATGCAGAGTCCTCATCAATATCAAATATATGTAGCCATGCATTGTCTTTATTATTTCTTTCAGATAGAGGGCTCGTTAAACTTCTTTTTAGCTCATGGCTTTCTATGATTCTAATTGGGGATCTTTTTCCAACACCAAACGTTCTACTACTGAATACTTTATTAGTCTTGGTGGCAAGGCCAGAGCCAGCCCTTCGGTTACGGGTTCGGGTGGCTCCGGCCGAACCCAATAGTTTTGGTCCAAACCTTATATTTGTTTTAAGAAATTATTAAATATGCACAAATTATTAAGTTAGAACTCAATAACTTAAAAGAATTAGAATTCTGAATCCATAAGTTTTAAATCCTGACTCCGTGTCACGACCCAAATTCCCAACCCACGGGGTCGTGATGGCGCCTAACACAATACTTGCTAGGCAAGTCAATGTTAGAAATTTACTAACCATTTCCTTTTAAAGTTTACTTACACATAATAGAAAAATTTAAAAATGAATACTGAATCTAATATTTTCCACTAAATAAATTCATGAATACTAATAAAGATCAATAATTAAGTCGAACCACGAACTAAATATATAACTATAAGACTACCCCAGGGTCTGGTGTCACAATTCACGAACTACTAAGTATACTACAAATAATGGTCTGAAAGAATATATCTCTTTTCTGAAAGAAATAAAACAACGTCTATAAAGTAAAGAGAAGAGTTCAGGAATCTGCGGACGCCAGTAGATCTACCTCGTGTCTCCGAACGAAAATGCACAGCTAATAAATCTCCTAACTCTGGCTGGTACCTGGATCTACACAAAAGAGTGCAGAGTGTAGTATCAGTACAATCGACCCCATGTACTGAGTAAGTGCCGAGCCTAACCTCGACGAAGTAGTGACGAGGTTACGGCGGGGCATTAACAATATAACATGTGAACAATAAATCATAAAGCAAGAAAGAAATAATAGTAATAATCAATAACCAGTAACTTGCAACAGTAAATAAAACAACTCGGATAACTCTTTTCAGATATCAATTATAATCAACTCCTCAAAATTTCCGAGTTCCAATTTAAATCGCAATGAAAATCAGAGTATGAAAACCTTTTTAATAAAACCGGAGTTTTCCAAATCCTTATTTTTGAAAACCAGTAAAATATAAATATTCTCCCTTATCGCTCCTTGTTGCGGCGCGCAACCACTCCCACATGTCCACCCTTATTTTTTCTCCATATATATATATCACCCTTATTTCTCCTGTTGCGGTGTGCAACCCGATTCCACCTGTCCACCCTTATCACTCCTTGTTGCGGCGTGAAACCCGCTCCCACCAGACATATTATATCAGTTTATTTATGAAAACTTTCACAATTCAGGCCAAGCCTTTCACAACATTTTTGTATCAACAATTGTAAGCAGAAACTGTAAAACTCATAAACTTCATCAATTATCACTTCACAACGAAACCAACGAGAAATTATATACATATCGTAACACTAACACCCATCTCAATCCCTATGTAACATAACAAAACCAAGGGAACAGCCAACACTTCCAAAATACTTGAAAAAATACTTAACGATAAGTTAACGAATCCAAATAGACATATAAACATCAATGATCATGAAACAATTAAGTCCGGAAGCAATTAAATGGAAACGGGGAAGGGACCATGATTAACAATAACTTAGTGGTGCATAGATACTCATCACCTCACCTATACACCACACACATGCAAATTCACATAGCATTTAAGTGGAGATTTCTATTACCTCAAGTCAAGATTAAACCAAGCAATTACCTCAAATTTGCAGGTCACTCACTATTCAATTATCGCTTTTCCTTTCGAATTTTCCTCTAACCCGCTCGAATCTAATCACAATTAGTTTAATATCATTAATTTATGCTAAAGAAACTAAATTTACTGAAAAATCATTACTTTCCTAAGTTTTCTCAAAAAGTTAAAACCCGACCCCGAGCCCGCTTGGTCCAAACTCGGAGTTCGGACCAAATTTCGTTTACCCATTCACCCGAATATGCAATTAGTTTCGAAATCCGACCCCAATTCGAGGTCAGAATTCGATTTTTATAAAATTCCCTAATTCTACCCAAACCCTCAATTTTTACCATGAAAATTCTTGATTTTGGATTGAAAAGTGATGAAAAACATTTGGTAATTGAAAGATAAGAGTTTAGGATTGATTATCAACACCTTGGGGATGAATTTGTGTGAAGAAAATAGCCTCTAGGTCTTTGTAGTTCGAAAATTGGTGAAAAATAGGTTCTGCCCGATTTTAAAACTGATTTTTATATGACTGTGCAGGCCTTCATCGCGTTCGCGAAGCTTTGCTTCCTTTGGTCATCGCGTTCGCGACCAAGCGGTCGCATTCGCGTAGAAGAAATGCAACTAGCCTCCCCCAAGTCTCGTTTACACAGTGCGTTCGCATGGCCTGGACGCGTTCGCGAAGCTTTAGCCCACCAGTGCTCCGCGATCGCATCTTGAGCTCCGCGTTCGCATAGAACAAAAATGGCCCCAGTGCACTTTACTCTACGCGTTCGCGAGTGAAGCAACACGAATGGGAAGAACAATTTACCCGCGCACCAGAAACAGTCATGACAGCATAATTTCTTAAGTGTAAAATATCCCGTAGCCTACCCAAAACTCACCTAAGCCCTCGGGGTTCCATATCAAATATGCACACAAGTCTAAAAACATCATAGAGGACTGCTCGTGCGATAAAATCATGAAAATAACATCTAAAACTATGAAATAAACCTCAAAACTCATCATTTTTCTCAAGAACACTCAAATTTCACTATTTCTCAACCGGACGTCCGAATCACGTCAAATCAACTCTGATTCTGACCAAATTTCACAGATAGGACTTAAATATCTTAACAAACCTGTATCGAGCTCCAGAACCAAAATATGGTCCCGATACTAACGGTTTCCAACATTAATTCATTTCTTTATTTCATTGAAAATCCAGCAAAATAATTTTCTTCAAAAATTGATTTCTAAAGCTAGGGACCTCGGAATTCAGTTCTGGACATAAGCCCAAGTCCCATATTTTGCTGTGGACCTCCCGGGATCGTTGGAACAAAGATCCGGGTCCATTTACTAAAAATGTTGAACAAAGTCAACTAAAACCAAATTTTAAATTCCAAAAATTATTATTTCTCATATTTTCATATAAAAGCTTTCCGGTTTCATGCCCGGACTGCGCATGCAAATAGAGGTAAATGAAATTAATATTTTTAAGGCTAATGAGCCTGGAATAGAGTCTTAATTTATAAGATGACCCTTTGGGTCATCACAATCCGCCTTTTTAGCATAAACTTTAATTCATACCAGGATTTTGAACTTAATAATCTTACACAAAATCGTTACAGAAAACATACACTTAAGGTAATCCATCATCGTGAAGCGGAAGTGTTAATTGAAATTGGTTTCTCGTCCTTTGCCCTAGCTTTCGTTTTTTCCGTCTTTAGTGATGGAAAAGAGAATAGAAAAAAAAATACGGTAACTCTAGTGGGTGGAGAGAGGACCAACTTATAGAGGTTCTCACTTAATCCGGTACGTCCATCAAGTAACCGATCAGACGGATGAGATTTGATCATTAATTAAATATTAATTATGAGCCTTAAACTTATTGGGCCACACATGTAGGAAAACTTACATTCTCCCACTTTGCCCAATAATCACATAATATTAATATTTAATAATATAAATATTAGTTGCACATAAACAAATCTCTTCAAAATTTCCATCATAAATACCATAATACGATAAATTACTAAATGTGAGCTATGGCGGTTATAAACTATAAAATATTATGGTCCACAATAATATCTCATTAAGACTTATCCTGTAATATTTCAAAATAATAATGTGCACACCATTATGAAAAATAGGAAATTATTAATGTATATCAGAAACACATAAATGAGCTCAGAGTGTCAAAACATCATAAATACATCAGTTATAAATAAAGCCAAGACCCATTCTATGTACATGTTCTTTAAATATCTTTATCTGTAAATCTTTTGTTATCGGATCTGCAATCATGAGATCAGTTCTAATATGCTCAAGTGAAACTCTTTGTTTCTAAACTTCCTTCTTGACGGTAAAGTACTTTAATTCCATATGTTTGGCACCTTTAGAGTACTTATCGTTCTTGGAGAAGAATACTGCTGCAGAATTATCACAGTAAATTTGCAGCGGCTTGGTAATGGTGTCGACAACCCCAAGTCCTGAAATGAAGTTTCTCAACCATAATGCATGAATTGTGGCTTCAAAATGCCACAAATTATGCTTCCATCGTGGATGTAGAAATGACAGACTGTTTAACACTATTCCACAATATTGCTCCTTCAGCTAATTGGAACAAATAAATAAACGTGGATTTTCTAGTGTCAATAAATCTAGCGAAATCTGAATCCGAGTATCCAACAGCTTCCAAATTCTTGGATCTCCTATACATGAGCATGTAATCCTTCGTTCTTTTCAGGTACCTCAAAACTTTCTTTGCATTTTTCCAGTGATCAATTCCTGGGTTACTCTGATATCTTCCCAGCATTCCTACCGCAAAACTAATATCCGGTCTTGTGCAAGTCTGAACATACATCATACTATGAAAAATAGAAGAGTAAGAAATTGATTTCATTTCTTTTTGTTCTACATCATTCTTAGGGCATTGCATGAAACTAAATTTGTCCCCTTTTTGAATGGGAGCAATTCCTGCTGAACAGTTATTCATGTTAAATCTCTCTAGAACTCTTTCAATATAGCCTTTCTGAGACAATCCCAATAATCCTTGTGATATATCATGGAATATTTCTATTCCTATAACATAGGATGCCTCACTCATATCTTTCATTTCAAAATTCTTAGAGAGAAAACCTTTAGTCTCACGCAATATGCCTAAATCATTAGCAGCAAGTAGAATATCATCAACATATAGGACTAAGAATATAAAATTTCTCCCACTGCTCTTTTGGTATATACACCGATCAACGATATTTTTCACAAATCCAAAAGATGTTATGGTATTATTAAATTTTATATACTATTGTCGTGAGGCTTGTTTTCGTCCATATATTGACTTCTTCAGTTTACACACCATTTGACCTTTTCCTTTAATTTTGAAACCCTCTGGTTGGTCTATATAAACTCCCTCCTCGATATCTCCATTAATAAAGGAAGTTTTCACATCCATTTGGTGTAACTCTAAATCATAATGAGCCACCAAAGCCATAATAATTCTCAACGAGTCTTTCTTTGAGACTGGTGAAAAGGTCTCTTTATAATCAATGCCTCCTTTATGAATATAACCCTTGGCAACAAGTCTGGCTTTGAATCGTTCAATATTGCAATTTAAATCGCGTTTGGTCTTAAAGATTCATCTACACCCGATTCTTTTCGAACTTTCTGGAAATTCAACATGATCCTAAACTTTATTGTATTCCATGGATTTTAACTCTTCCTTCGTGGCATCAATCCATTTGTCAAACTCATTACTTTTTATGGCTTGTGAAAATGAAACCGGATTCTTATTAAGACCAATGTCAAAATCTGACTCTTGCAAATAAACCACATTATCATTCGAAATAGCCGATTTTCTAACTCTTTGAGATTTTCTTAATGGCATTTCTTGTGGTTCATTTTTTTCAGAAATTTGTGAGTTAGTTTCTTCATGAAGTGTTTCATCCAAATGTTGCTCGATATTGTCAAAGTGTTCTTCAACAACTGGAATAATATTTAGTATTTGTGTGAAAGTAGGCACATTCGTGGGTAATAGAATATTGACCCTCACCTATTTTATTTCCACACTTTGCTTTTCAACACTCCCACTAACTTCACCATTCTCAATGAATCTTGCATTACCCGTTTCAACAATTCTCGAACTATGGTTTGGACAATAAAACACATACCCTTTATATTTCTTTGGGTAACCAATAAAGTAACCACTTACTGTTCGAGAATCTAATTTCTTTTCTTGTGGATTATAAACTCTAGCTTACGCTGGGCAACTCCAAACATGAAGGTGCCTTAAACTAGGTTTCCTTCCTGTCCACAGTTCAAAATGGATCTTTGGGACTGCCTTACTTGGAACCTTGTTTAATAAATATACAACGGTTTTAAGAGCATACATCCATAATGATTTGGGTAATGAGGAATTACTCATCATGATCCTAATCATATCCATAAGTGTTCAATTACGCCTTTCTGCAACGCCATTTTGTTGAGGTGTTCCTGGCATAGTATAATGTTCACTTATGCCATGTTCCTCGAGGAACTTTGCAAATGGACCTGGACATTGTCCTGATTCATTATATTTTCCATAATATTCACCACCTCTATCTGACCTAATAATTTTCACCTTTTTATCTAATTGCCTTTCAACCTCATTAACAAACACCTTGAGAGCATCTATTGCTTGAGATTTTTATTTCAGAAAATAGATGTATTCATAACGTGAAAAATCATCGATAAAAGTGATAAAATATTTCTCTCAACCAAAAGATGGAACATCAAAGATTTCACAAATATCGGTATGTATAATTTCAAGAAGCTGGGTGCTTCTTGTGGCACCTTTCTTACTATGCTTGGTTTGCTTTCCCTTAATGCAATCCAAACATATAGTAAGATCAGTAAAATTAAGATTCGGAAGAATCTCATTCTTTACTAATCTTTCAAACATTTCTTTGGATATATGACCCAAACGTCTATGCCACAAGTAAGCAGAACTTTCATCTAGTGAACTATATTTAATTCCAACATTATGTTGAACAGTAAGAAAGGATTTAGAAAAACCAATATCGAGTTTTAATTTATATAAGCCATCACTAAGAAAACCAGAACCATTAAAAATAGCATTCTTATATAAATTAAAACATCAATTTCCAAACTTTAAATCAAATTCAGAAACATCAAGTCTTGAAAGAGAAATCAAATTCCTAGAAATTGAAGGTACATAAAGAGTCTGTAATAGGTCAAGGTGACGCCCATTCTCCATGATCAAATGATAAGTCCCTATGCCTTCAATTGGAGCCTTCATACGATTTCCCATGAATAAGAAATCCTTATTTGGATTTGTAGTTTGGATCGTAAGGAATCCTTGCAACGTAGTAGATACATGAGTAGTTGCACCAGAATCAAGCCACCAAGTATTATTAGGAACTTTTATTAAATTTGATTCGAAACATACAAAAGCAGTAATTGTACCTTTCTTTTCGAACCAAGCTTTACATTTCAGGCAATCTTTCTGATAGTGTCCTTCCTTGTTACAGAAACGACACATATCTGCCTTATGTTCCTTGTTAGCATCATGTGGAGCTTTGGCAGGTGCTTTCTTCTTCTTGAACTTGTTGGCCTTCACTTTAAGTCCTTTACCAGCTCCTTGACCCATGAGGTTAATTGAATGACTTCCTTCTTCTTAAGTCTCGGTACCTCCTGAGTAAGCATAAAAGACAATTCACTAATATTCCACTTATTCCTTAATAGTGTTATAGTTAATTTGAAAAGGTCCATACTCAGGAGGCAACGAGTTCAGAATAAACTGAACCAAGAAGGAATCATCCACTTTCATCCCCAAGGTTTGAAGTCTTATTGCAATGTTAGTCATCATGATGATATGATTTTTCATACTACGCGACCCATCAAACTTCATGGTCATGAGTTCAACCATTAGTGTACCAGCAAAAGACTTATCTGCAGAACGAAAACATTCTTCCGCAAACGTCATGTATTCCCTGGAACTTTCTGTTTGTGGAATAGTACTCTTAATATTTCATTCGCATAAACATAAGGCTTAGCCTGTTAGCGCGTTCCCATGATTTATGAAAAGACTTCTCATCCGCACTGCTCGAATCAGTAATGGCAGCGGGTTTATCCTTCAGCAGAGCCAAGTCAAGATTCATCACACCTAAGTGGAACTGGACTTGTTCACGCTATTCACAGAAGTTCAATCCGTTGAACACAGTAACAGACGAAGCATGCGAATGAAAAGGAATAGCTGCAAAATAGATAATACATGCTCACAAATCAATATGGATTCAACACAACAGTTAAAGCATATCGCAATTCTCCTTTGGGTAAATGCTACGACACACTATCATAATTTAAATGTCATTTAGTCTTAACTAAATAATTAAATATTTTTAACCAAATATATATGTCATCTTTAAACAGACAATATATATTTGACTAAGAATATTAATTTACCTCATCCTATTCACTTGAGACTGAAAATTCAAAAAGTAGAAACAAACATTATGGCCTGAAGCGAAACCGTAATGGTTGAGACTGAATCGTAAGATACAGAATAAAATTGTCATATTATATTTTTCATACACATGATTTACATAATAAAATATGTACTTAACAGATTCACATTATCAAGGTTGACTTCTTTATGTTTACTAACTCAAGCACCAAACCTTTAGCACAATCTTATGAAAGTATTATTCTGAAGTCAGTAGCTTTAAACTTCTAAATAAATAATTTATTAGGTAGGAGACCCTCCTAATTGAAACATACCAGAGAACCTACAAATTCAATACGTTTAAACCTTTTCGTTGACGGCCTTAATATCTTTGGATATAATTATTTGATTTCATAACAGATTGTTCAAGGAATACGTGCAAAGTCGATAATCAAGATAAAGAATATTGAATCTTATATTGTAAGGACTTTGTATGACAAACTGAAAGTAAACAAACTGATTACAACTTTGATGAAGAACTTTTCTTAATTAAAGCCACAATATCTATATTCATACTATACGTGTAAACGTAGATTATCGGTTCAAACAATTCAGGCTCGTGATATCACATGTTAGCATAAACTTTAATCCATATCAGTATCTTGAACATGATAATCTTACATAAAATCATTACAAAAAACATACATGTATTGTAAGCCATCATCGTGAAGCAGGAGTGTTAATTGAAATTAGTTTTTCGCCATTTGCCTTAGCTTTCGTTACCGCCGTTTTTAGTGATGGAAGAGAGAATAGAAGAAAATGCGGTAATGAGTGAAGAGCGGACCAATTTATAGAGGTTCTCACTTAATTCGGTACATCCATCAAGTAACCGATCGGACGGATAAGATTTGATCATTAATTAAATATAAATTATGAACCTTAATTTTATTGGGCCACACACATAGGAAAACTTACACGCCCAGACCTCGTTCTCGCGTAGACCTAGCTGACAAGCAGCGGTCTTATCGGCGGATGCTTCAACTTTCCCCACATTTCACTTGGTAGATAAGTCATCGCCGAGTAAGGAGGAGACAGCCCAATTAAAAAAGGCGGAGAATAAAGGCCGGAGTCGATACAACAAGAACTGAGGAGTCGGCAGGGGGTGATCCCGAGCCGGCCATGGCTGCATCATAGGGCGGCATGGCTCTAGGCATTGGGACTTTGCCTCCTTCAGAGGATGCAGAAATTGCTCACTTGCCCGAGGTCGCGGTGGAGGGTGTCGCGCTCCTTTTTTCTCGCGAAATCGGGTTTCGACACGTGACAACTCTGTAAGGAGGTATTAAAAGAGGAGACTCGCCACCTAACGATTTTTAAGACGTTAAGGCACCTATTTGCAAATAAGTCTGGTTCAACTAGTTTACATCACCAAAGGTCGGGTAAGGGTTCGAAATTACCTGGAAGAGAAGGTGTTAGGCACTCTTCGAGGTCCACAACTGTGGGTCCCGGTTGAACTTAAATTATATGGATTAGTCAAATAAACAAAGAGAAAGCACAAAGTTTGAGAATTTTATTATAAAAGATTTTGAACAGATGTGTACAACTATTTTTTATCCTAATAAAAGAAATAAAAGAGGGGGGCCTAAGTTTTTTAGCCTAAAGGATCACCCCATACAACATAAATAATATTTCGTAACTCCCTCGAGATGGGGTGTTACTCATACTATTCAGCGGGCACAGACTATCATCTCCACTACCCGATTACTATATTAACGTTGTATACCTAAGTGCGCTCTAATTCAATTCTAAGTAGTTCCCTACGCGTGCACTGCCCGTTCCATACCTATGGTCCAGGAGGTTTTGGACCTCTATTTGGATAGTTCTAAACCTTATCTAGACTGCTCAAAAATGTAAAAAACTAGGCGAAAAACAAAACATCTAAGGACTTCACATATGTGCAATTAAAGGCTCACATTGACCTCCACATTTAGCCAGTGAATGCACGCAAACACATATACCAGTTAGGAATTGGCAGAATCCAGAATCTTAAACCTATAGACATGTTTTCTAGGCGATCAAAGTGTGCATGTAAATTTCAGATGCAGGTATTGCTTATAGGCAGAATTATACAGGTATTGCAAGCTGGTTGTTGAAAGTGTTAAGTTTCCAATCCTACATGTGTGATGCCTAGGTGATCTACACAGTTGGGTATAGCAGAATCTGCTGGGAAGAGTCCCAGAATTATCCAGATTTTCTTAACAGTGATGCTCAGGAACGGTGTTTAAGTAGTCCAATATTAACCAATTATCAAACAATTGTTTCCTATAGGCAGGATCTATAACAGTTAATGATTAGAACTCACTTTATTTATACTTAGTCCTATACACAGTATTTTAGTGATCAATGCGATACAATGACGAATGAAGTGATCAAAAGTCCTATAGGCATAAATTATAGTGAATAACTGAAGCGAATTGAAGGAAAATTCATTGACATTTGTTCCTATAGGCAGGTTTCTAATGTATTTGAAAGTAATGCAGATTGAATGAGTGGTTAATTCCTATAGGCATGCTATCTATAAACATGTAGCAGTAGACATAGTATTTGAAATCATGATTAATGGTAAACAAGTAGTGTGTGTGTGCTTCTCCTAATTTCATGATCTCTATAGTGCTCATATAATCGACCACCACATATAGCAAACACATTATTAAGTCCTATAGGCATGTTATCTACCCATTGCATGTAGATATTAAAATCTACCCATTCCCTTTTTACTAACACCCCAATTGTTTATACAAAGGTTATTACAAGCCCAATAATGAGTAAAAGTATGAATGTTACATAACAGTAATAATAGGCCTACAGCATGCCCAAAAAATGAAATAAATAGCCAGCATTGCCTTAGCCTTCAGTAACTCTTACACAGCGTACCCAGGCCTTCAACAAAGAGCCACATTCAATACACGACCTAGGGATCCATAGAGGAGTCCAATACCAATTTACTCAACCATATCACCAAGTGTTGCATCACTTGAAAAAACCAATTCAGGTACACCGCACATAACAAAGGGGAAATAGAGTGAATAAGAACAACTTTGAGATTGAGGGAGAGACTAAGGACCAAGCCCTAGTGTGTCAGAGTTCACAAGAGCCTCAACCGGACCCCGAGAAGTGCTCACACTAGGGAGGAAAATAATAGAACCTAGGTAGCCTTGACTTTCAGCGGGCTAAGAATAGGGAGTTCAGAATAGCATGAGTAGCAAGTAAGGAGAGTGGATAGTGATAGAGGGACAGAAGTTTGTGATACACTTATACTTAAAATAGACATAGCCAAGTTGAGCATACAAAACAACTTATCAAACAGATCACAAGACTTTGTTTAGTCAAACTTCAACATTTTGCAAAGTAGCACATAACAAACACATATTGGGGAAGATAGCGGGAGGAACAGGTCTGCAAAGTTTAACAGAAATTAACACTAATAGGTTGAGACCTAAGAAGTTTAATTTAGGCTAAGTATACATCTTAGCATCATAAGACAAATATGTTAATTCTCATCATAAGGCAAGGCAGTATCGAAACACATATTATGACAGGCCAAGTAATCACTGAAGGAACAGGGAATCAAGACATACTCGGAGGCATATTAGCAAGGGAACAAGATCATAGTTGGGGCAAAATGGAACTATCGAATCCAGGGATAATAACTTCAGCACAGTGGTTGCTGAAGTATTAAAAAATGAACTAATTTACTTCAGCATCTTGTGTTGAAGTTTTTGAGAAAGCTCATGAAGACTAAACAAACTTCAGCACATTATGTGCTGAAGTCTTTACAAATGAACTAACTTAGTTCAGCATCTTGTGTAAAAATTTTTCATAAAGATCATGAAGACTAAACAAACTTCAGCACATGTGGTGCTGAAGTTTATACAAATGAACTGATTAACTTCAGCTTCTTGTGCTGAAGTTTTAAAAAAAGGTCATGACAAAACTATCGAATTAAGGACAAAACTTCAGCATATGAGGTGCTGAAGAATTTACAAATGAACTAATTGACTTGAGCATCTTGTGCTGAAGTTTTAAAAAAAACTCATGACAAAACTATAGAATTGAGGACAATACTTCAGCATATGAGGTGCTGAAGATTTTACAAATGAACTAATTGACTTTAGCATCTTGTGCTGAAGTTTTTCATAAAGCTCATGATGACTAAACTATCGAATCCAGCGATAACAACTTCAGCATAGTGGTTGCTGATGTATTAAAAAATGAACTAATTTACTTCAGCATCTTGTGCTGAAGTTTTTCATAAAGCTCATGAAGACTAAACTATAGAATCCAGTGATAAAAATTTCAGCACATTATGTGCTGAAGTCTTTACAAATGAACTAACTTAGTTTTGCATCTTGTGCTGAAGTTTTTCATAAAGCTCATGAAGACTAAACAAACTTCAGCACATGCGGTGCTGAAGTTTTTACAAATGAACTGATTAACTTCAGCTTCTTATGCTGAGGTTTTAAAAAAAGCTCATGACAAAACTATAGAATTAAGGACCAAACTTCAGCATATGAGGTACTGAAGATTTTACAAATGAACTAATTGACTTCAGCATCTTGTGCTGAAGTTTTAAAAAAAGCTCATGACAAAAATATAGAATTAAGGACAAAACTTCAGCATATGAGGTGCTGAAGATTTTATAAATGAACTAATTGACTTCAACATCTTGTGCTGATGTTTTTCATAAAGCTCATGACGACTAAACTATCGAATCCAGGGATAATAACTTCAGCACAGTGGTTGCTGAAGTATTAAAAAATAAACTAATTTACTTCAGCATCTTGTGTTGAAATTTTTCAGAAAGCTCATGAAGACTAAACAAACTTCATCACATTATGTGCTGAAGTCTTTACAAATGAACTAACTTAGTTCAGCATCTTGTGCTAAAATTTTTCATGAAGATCATGAAGAGTAAACAAACTTCAGCACATGTGGTGATGAAGTTATTACAAATGAACTGATTAACTTCAGCTTCTTGTGCTGAAGTTTTAAAAAAAGGTCATGACAAAACTATAGAATTAAGGACAAAACTTCAGCATATGAGGTGATGAAGATTTTAAAATGAACTAATTGACTTGAGCATCTTGTGCTGAAGTTTTAAAAAAAACTCATGACAAAACTATAGAATTGAGGACAAAACTTCAGCATATGAGGTGTTGAAGATTTTACAAATGAACTAATTGACTTCAGCATCTTGTGCTGAAGTTTTTCATAAAGCTCATGAAGACTAAACTATAGAATCCAGTGAGAAAAACTTCTGCACATTATGACGACTAAACTTCAGCGTTTTTTCTAAATTGATACTTATCTTTTTCAGATTTACTAGCCACATTTTGTCTTTTATCATCTACTTATCTTACATTTACATTTATTGCCTGAAAATTTATGAGACTGAAGTTAAGTTTTGTAAAATTTATATTCATCCTTAGTCTTTTATCTTTTTTCGAAGAAAGAATGTCTGGTGCAAGCGATTTTTAAATTGAAAGTAA
>ML401980.1:33838-123469 GCA_005239525.1 Nicotiana knightiana | reverse complement strand
AAACCATATCTTTACGGAATATCTGCTTGAATCAATATTTGTAACTTCACTAATTTTTTTCAGGAAAGAATTGAATGATACTTGTTTATTAATAAGAACAAGCTTTGTATCATGATCCAAGTATTTGAAGTCAGTAGTCCACCTCCCATTGAAATTAAGTACAACGCAAACTGAACTCATCCTAGAGAAGTATGTTTAGTGTCAAGTATTAGCATAAGAATTTAATTATGAAAAAAAGCTGAAGTTTGAGCAACTGAACAATAGAACAAAGCTCATGAAAAAGCTGATTAATGTAGAACAAAAGTTAAGCACAAAATATATTTAACTTGAGGATGCAGGAGAAAATTACATAGCACAGGAGAAAATCTTCAGCACATTCAGTACTGAAGTATTAGAAAATAAACTAAATAACTTCAGCATATTTGTGCTGAGGTTTTTCATGACAAATCAATTGTGTCCAGGAGAAAAACTTCAGCACATTCAGTGCTGAACTATTAGAAAATAAACTAAAAAACTTCAGCATGTTTGTGCTGAGGTTTTTCATGACAAATCAATTGTATCCAGGAGAAAAACTTCAGCACATTCAGTGTTGAAGTATTAGAAAATAAACTAAAAAACTTCAGCATATTTGTGCTGAGGTTTTCCATGACAAATCTATTATATCCATGAGAAAATCTTCAGCACATTCAGTGCTGAAGTATTAGAAAATGAACTAAAAAACTTCAGCATATTGGTGCTGAGGTTTTTCATGACAAATCTATTATATCCATGAGAAAATCTTTAGCACATTCAGTGCTGAAGTATTAGAAAATGAACTAAAAAACTTCAGCATATTGGTGCTGAGGTTTTTCGAAAAGGTCATGACAAATCTATTATATCCAGGAGTAAAACTTCAGCACATTCAGTGCTGAAGTATTAGATAATGAACTAAAAAACTTCAGCATATTTGTGCTGAGGTTTTTGGAAAAGGTCATGACAAATCTATTGTATCCAGGAGTAAAACTTCAGCACATTCAGTACTGAAGTATTAGAAAATGAACTAAAAAATTTCAGCATATTTGTGTTGAGTTTTTTGGAAAAGGTCATAACAAAACTATTGTATCTAGGAGAAAAACTTCAGCATCGGAATGTGCTGAAGTATTAGCAAATGATCTAAAAAACTTCAGCACAAGATGCTTTGAATATTTTTCTGCGCTTTTTTTTAATATTATACCTTAATTAAAGAAATCTTTTTGAAAAAACTCATCAAAAAACTATAGAACACAGTACATAACTTAAGCATATTATTAGTGCTGAAGTTTAGCCAAAAAAATAAATTATTTAGCAAAGAAAGCAAAAAATTCACCCTAAATTTTTTCTAAATAAACCAAAACTTTAGCAAAAACTACAGCATGTTATGCAATCCAAATACTACAGCATCTCAGGTATTATGAACATCAGTCAGATTCGAAAACTTACAATTTGAATTTTTGAATTTGAGTCTGGTTCAAATTTCTGGTTTGGGAGAGGAGACCTGAGAAGAGACGGAGTGATGGAGGAGGATCGGTCTAGTGTTTTGTGTGTGATTCAAACATGAGAAGAGACGAGGTGTTTTGTCGTGATTCAAATATGAGAAGAGACGGAGGTGCGTGATTTTTATATGTTATATCAGGGGTAGAATGGTCATATTACTGCGGATTTTTTGTCAGTTGGCTACCAAATCAATAATTTTTAAAAATAGGGTATAGGTTAAAAGGTGGCTGCTATGTAGGGTATGGTTGCAAATCGCCCGGAAAACTTACACGCCTGTGCTCGGTGGATCTCTATTTCTTAGAAGTCCAAGAAAGAATCTTAAATATCCCTCTCTTCTGCAGAAGTAGGATACAGATCTATGCGGAGAGTAGCATCAAGACTGACTTTCTTGGTGCACCTTTTGCAGGATCTCACCTTAACTCCATGTCTTGTGGTCGTTATTCATTCCAATAGCCAAACCGCTACTCAAATATCTCACAATCCGATCTTTCATGAGCGAATGAAACATGTGAGATTAGATTGTTATTTTGACAATTTAGATACCCATTTTAACTCATTACCTTTCAATTTCCATTACAATGTGAAAATCGTTCCCCAAACATTTTTAATCAACAATAGCGATTCAACAACCAAAATTTATAAGAGCTTCAACATCAAGAAAGTAATTGTACGAGGGAACGAAGAATCACATAATAATCAAAGAATCTCTAAAAACTCGAATGTCTCAACCTTACCAACTAATCGTATCTATCAATTAGACAACTCACACAAGTGAAACCATGTTATAGAAAGAAACAAATATTAAAAAATTATATGGAAAATAAGACATATGACAATTTAGATATGCAAGTAAAGCTAGTAAAGACAAGTAGCAAGCAAGCATGTATCAAGAAATGGATGGAAAATTTAATACAAGAATAGCTAACTGACAAGTAACAATTATGACATAGAAGTCAATAAAGCATGTAACAATTAAGACATAAAACATGATATATCATGAAGTAACAAAAACATGGAAGCAAGTATCATAACGGCATATCTACACTCGTCGCCTTGCATATACGTCGTTTTCCATATAATTCACGTAACACGTAATTCAAGGTTTCCTAATTCCTCCAAATCAAGGTTAGACCCAACACTTACCTCACTCTGCAACTCAAGCAAGCAATCAACTTTGAACAAGCCCCAAACCAACCAAATCTAGCTAATTATTGACCAAATGATTCAAAATAAGCTTTAGAAACTACCAATGAATAAAAGAGGTTCAATTTTTATCATTTTTGAAAAAGTCAACCCAGGGTCCACTTGGTCAAAACACGAGTTCGGACCAAAACCAGATTACCTATTCATCTCTGAGCCCAGTTATGTGATTTGTTTCGAAATCTGACCTCAATTCCAGGTTCTAAATCTCAATTTACACAAATCCTCCCAATTCTACCAAAATCCTTAGTTTCTACTATGGAAATCCTCAATTTGATGTTGAAATCTCATGAAATGTAATGGGTAATTGAAAGAAAATGGATTAAGTCACTTACCAATGAATTTGGGAAGAAAAGTCTCTTGGAAAATCGCCTCTAGAATGTTTAGGGTTGAGAAATAGTGTGAAATAAGCCAAATCTCGTTTTCCCTCTCTTTTACCCACCTGCAGGTGTCACAGTTGCGAACACAACAAATGCGAGACAAGGGTTGCAAATGCGAATCCTGCCTCAGAACCACAGTAATTGTAAATGCGACAAAATGATCGCAAATGTAAAGTTCCCACCTTCGCAAATGCGACCAACATTTTTGCAATTATGAAGGAATATTGTTTTGCCAGGCATCGCAAATGTGACCAAGTGATCACAAATGCGATCTTGAGTAGTTCACTATTGCGAACCATTTCCTCGCAAATCCGAGGTTACCCAATACCAGGTCCTTTTCGCAAATGCAAACTCTTGTTCACAAAAGTGAGGCTCACAATTGCGAGTCAAACCTCGAAAATGTGAGATGTGCAGCTGACACCGAGCTGGTATTGCACCAGAAATCTTCATACTAGCAAAACACATCTGAAACACGTCTGAAACTCACATGAGCACCCCGGGCTCCATACCAAACATGCACACAAGTGTAATAACATCATACGAACTTGATCGTGCAATCAAATCGTAAAAATAACATCTAAATCTACAAAATCAATCCTCAAAACGAATGAAATTTCAAAGTAAAACTCAAGAACACTAGAATCATATCTAAGCGTCCAAATCATGTCAAATCAATTCTGAATTACACCAAATTTTGCAGACAAGTTTCAAATAGCGATAGAGACCCATTCCCAGTTTTAACATCAAAATCTGAACCCGTTAGTTAAGAAGTCAACTTACAGTCAAACTTAGAAAATTTTTAAACTTTCAAAATACTAGTTTTCGGCAAAATGAGTCAAATCAATTTAGGGACTTCCAATTTCAATTCCAATCATACGTCCAAGTCCAAAATCACGATACTGACTTACCAGAATCGTCAAAATACCGATTCGAGTTCGTTTTCACAAAAGGTTGACCGTGGTCAACTCAAGTTATTTTTTAAGCTAAAAATCATGTTTTCTTTAACTTTTCACATAAAAGCTTTTCAAATAGTGACGCGGACCACACACGCAAACCAAGAAACATGAAACGAAGCTAATGAAGGTCTGAGAACAGGGGATTAAGGGCTAATACTCAAAATGACCTATCGGTCATCACAAATACCAATATAATATCTTATTAAGATGTATGATGCCATCATCTTTAAGCATTTAGAAAGGTGATACATTTATTTATTTAATTATATCTTAACAAACTTAGATATATAAGGTTGAAACGGTTACTTTTCATGTATTAATGTGAACTTATTACGCAAAATCTACAGAAGGCAGTTTGATGTTACATTTGAAACAAAGGGTTTAGGTTACAATTAAAACTTGAAAAGCAATTCATGTAATTAAATTGTGTATTGAATTCAAACCAGGCATTTTTGTCAATAAACATATATCATCTACCAGTACTATGAAAGTCATTCTTCATTGTCTTTCAACTTGTACTGTTATTTATTTGTTGCAGTTTATGGAGATTTTTGTCGTTACAACACAATTGCAAATAAAACTAGTGTCTTCCCCCAACCCATCAGGCCACCACCATTCTGCAATACACACACTAAATGAATAGTGATTCCAAACGTATACACGTGATGTTACGTTCTAAGTCAAGGTGCTTCTTATTTGCTACTATTCATGACAATTTGTCTCATTTTTGCATTTCGTTTGTAGCGGTGATGTCGGGCAGATACATGATACCTCCCGCCAGCACATGTACAAGAATTTATCTACCAAGACTTAGACAGACACAGACCATGATCTCCTATAATTTATACTTATCTCATTTATATAGGGTGACAATTTTATTGGATTAAAGTTGTATTCTTGGATTTCATTTGTTGCTTTTGATGTCCTGAAGTTGTTATTCATGCATGTTTTTCTGTTGTATCTTATTTAATGACTGAAGTTTTTATGTTTTTGGAGGATTTGTAGAGCTGGATCCATTGATTCTGGAAAGAGGAGACATGCTTCAATCTTTTCAAGAACAATTTCTGCATCCAAGATTTGCAGATGTGATGCTGTGGGATCACAAATTGATTCAGATGCTCTCGTTTCCCTTGAAAGAAAACCCACTTTTAAGCATTCGTCCGAGGTATTAAAAACCTTTTATGTCATGTTTGATGCTCCATCACTATTAGTTTTTATATATATTCCAAATATTTTAAAGTTTCTTCAACTATAAAGTAATGATTTATTTTTATTTAGGTTCTCAATAAGCGCATTTTATGTCAAAGAATTGATATTTAATTCAGAAACATGGAGAAATTGATAGTGAGAACCAAGTAGCTTGGGATTGTGGCGTAATTGTAGTTGTATTAAGTTGAATCAAAACTTAGAGGATTTGACTCTCATACATCAAAACCCTGATTCTTTATTGTATGAAGGGAGTAGTTTATTTTTTCGTTTAAAATTATTTATTCAAGTGCATTATAAGGAATTATCCAAATAAATTCTTGATTTTTCCTTTTTGGGAAGTGATTTTTTGGTGAATATGGATTAAATTTTTATTTGTTATATTTATTTTTTTGTGTAGAATGGGATCAATAGAGTTTTGATTGTGCAAGAGCAAATGGAGAAACTTGAGGAGGAGCTGAGAGAGACGAGAAAGCAATTAAGTTTTGTTGAAGAAGAAAAGAGCAGAGCGATTAATGAACTTAGTGAGATGAAAAATGTAGCCTATGAGACCAATGTGAAGGCAACTGATGGATTATCGCCAAGGAAATCAAGAGAACTTTATGCAGAAGTTAGGACTTTGAAGGAGTTGCTTACTCACAAACAAGAAGAATTGAAGATAAATGATAAGAATATCAAGTCTTTGAAGTTGGAGCTCGAAAAGGCGAGACAGTGTGAGCTCAAGTTACTAGAGAAAGATACTAGTTTAGAGAAAGTGAAAGAAGGATTTAGTCATGTAAAAGCATTCAAGATTCGCGTGACAGATTGGTTGTCTGATTTTAGAAGAAGGATTCAAGAATTAGAGGATGAATTGGAGAACAGCAAGTTATCAGAGTCCAAAATATTTGATGCTTGGTTGTCAAAGACAAGACAGTTTGAACAAATCAAGATTGAACTCGAAGAATACAAGATCGAGATTGCTTCTCTTCATGAAAAGATTGAATCATTAGACACTTGTTTCAAGCAAGATGGAGGATATCTTAATCATTCTTGCAATGAGGATATTTCTATATCAATAGAAAACCTCAAGTCTGAACTTGAATTGGAAAGAGAGAATGAGAAGATGGCATCATCAAAGGCCAAGGCTTTCGATGATGAGATGAGGTTGCTTAAAAATGAAATGAAGTTGGCAAGTGAGGCAGAAGAAAAGAGCAGAAAGGCCTTAGATGATTTAGCGTTAGCATTGAAGGAGGTGTCTTCGGAAGCATGTGAGGCCAAAGAGAAACTTAGTGCTAAACAATTAGAGTTAGGACAAGTGAAAAAGGAGGCTGGAAATCTGAAGGAGATGATCAAGAGCATTAAGGCTAGATATAAAAAGCTTTTGGATGAAGCAAAAGAGGAAACAGAACTATTTAGAAATATAGCAGACAGATTGAAATTAGAGGTGGAGGAGTCACTATCGGCTTGGAATGGGAAAGAAATGAGCTTCATCGCATGTGTAAAAGAAGCTGAAGAAGAACGGGATCTTGCTCTCCAAGAGGCCGCTAAGCTCAACGAGTCTCTTAAAGCAGCCGAGCAAATGACTAAAGCAGCAAGGGAAGAAAACTATAAATTGAGAGACATCTTGAAGCAGGCTGTCAATGAAGCAAAAGGAATGAATCAATGCCATTTTCTCTCTCGAGAAAATGGAAACGTTGTGATTGATGAAGCTGCTTCATGAAAATTTGAGTACAAACGATTGCTTTCTTCAGCATCAACTGAATATAACAAGTGTAGATTAGAAGAACGAGGGATGAAGTCACCAAAAGCAATAGCCGAGGGACACGAAGATCACAAAAGCCAAACAAAATTCAGCTTCAGTCTTAGTGAGCTAAAATCAGCTTCTCATCACCAGACTGCATGGTTCATCTGCTTTCACATATAATGGAGTCAGAACTTCAATAATCCAAATCATAGCTATTTTGACAGTTCAGATAGTAATATGAATTTGACTAGGAGAAGAAAATTATTTTTCTAGAGTGTCGGCAACTCATATTAAGGTATCATTTACACAGGAAGAAATCATTTAAGTTTTTATTTTTAGGAATTCCGTATGTATATTTGGTTGATATCGATTAGATATGTTTTTGGCCTTTTGGGATTGATGGAGGAGGACTTAGAAGCAATTGTAGAAGTTGTAATTTACTATTTGGGATGGTGTTAGTGATTTTGTTGTTTAACTACATTCACCAGCAGTTTCCGAACTTGTAATGAGGTTTAGAGGGTTATGAGTTAGTTCTATCGACCACTTTTGCAAGAAAAGTGGTTGTTTTTCTAATTTCAAGCTTAGTGTATTGAAGCATTGGTTAATAAGTTTACTCTACTGTTTACACCATAAATTATAATCTTGATGACTTGAGTGAGTTTTAAATTTCCCAAATTTTGATTTTTGTTAGGATGAATTTCCTAGTGTATGAACTTGTGAAAAAAGCTTGTAAATAAAGGATTTCAAAGTGGGGATGTTTTCTCTTTAACTTTTCCAAGTGAAGACCTTTTTCCATGGAAAACATTTTCCTTCATACCAAACACACCCGTTGTGGCATCAGATAGCCCCAGTAAGCAAAATTTAGCATACAAGTAGCTGTGCTAGCATAGTTTGCAATTTGAGTAAATAGATACAGAAATCCATGCATGTGGCAATTCCCTCTTATGCTTGAATCTATGAGAACACCTTTTGGCCCAGGTTAGAGTCGGAAAATATGAGCGCGAAGGAAATAGCATAAGATCAGAGTGGCGCAGCGGAAGCGTGGCAGGTCCCAGGATCTGATATTAAAGTGAGTAGCTTCCACTTCTGTGTCCATTCATTTTCTAATTTTGGTTCACTTTCCTTGGATGCAGATGCCAAATACTGATCAGCTATGCTCTTCTTTTACCTGTTTCCAAGGCTCTAATCTTGCCATTATTTGTATCACCATTTTAACTTGTATAGTACTTGATAATCATTTAACTAGTACTTGCTACAAAAACTCAAATAACAACTAATTACCAACTTAAGTAGATCAACTTTTTCATTTTTTAACTAGTAAAGATTGTGGACTAGAAGGAGAAGGTCTATAAAATAACAACGTAAGAAGGAGTTGGTTATCACATCTCAAGTCACATAAACCATACTTAATTCAGAATGATTGCTTAGACCGATGTCATGAGAGGCTCCACATCCATAATATTCTAGTCTAACTCTGTGCCAATTGAAGCAAGAAAATATATTAAGGGTACTCATATCCTTGTTTTATCTTTGCAATACATTTCAACTGCCCAATCTCTCTTGATTGACAAGGATAGAGGACCAGAACTGAAAGGTAAACTCAGATATGAAGAGGAAGACATGAGATAGCTAATATTAAAAAAGGACCCTTGAATTTGTTTAGCATAATAAAGAGCACAAAGGGGGAAGATCCCAAAGAGGCTCAGAAGGATCATAGAAATTTTCAATGTATTCTTGAACACCATTCACTGCATATAGTGATGCTGATATAGACCTTTCCACTTTCATTCTCTCAAATTCTGTGAGCCCCATCTCAGCTGTTTCATCCAAAACCACATTCTTGGGATGATCCAACAATTCTTGTGCAAATTCATAGCCTCGTGCAAAATTCCATGACATTTCAAGCTGTGAGGAATTAGTAAGAGAAAATGAATTAGAAGCAGAAGAAGACGAATATCCCACATCGAATTCATCAGAGCAATTGCTCAGATCAGGCTTATATGTGTCATCAAACAGTTGACTTTCTTGTAGTTGCAATTCTTGATAGCAAGAACATCCTGTTTGATCATAAGCCATGTAATCATCTACTTGTGTTGCATGTTCAAGAGGATGGATCGGTTCTGTATTCTGACTAGAAACAGAATCATCACAATTGATCATTGAACTTGAATTAATGTTGTTGTTACTAGTCACACTACTAGTATTTTGATTGATGTTGTGAGTACTAGTTGTGGAAGAAGCTGAAGTTTGCTCCTTATTGTGATCATGGCTTCTTTGTTTTGCAGTTTTCTTGCTGTTGAGGAGATTTCTAATCCGCGAAGCGAGTGGTGAATCAGCTGAGACACGAGTAACAAAGTTGGTTCGTGTGTTTGATCCACGAAGAAGGCAAGCAGCTTGATCGTAGGCACAAGCAGCTTCTTCAGCAGTTTCAAAAGTTCCAAGCCACATCCTTATCTTCTGTGTTGTGTCTTTGATCTCAGCTACCCATCTCCCTGAAGGCCTTTGCCTCACACCAACAAACTTGTTGCTTCTATTGTTTCTTCCCTTCAACTTGGTCACTTTTGCTTCTTTTTGCTGTTGTTTTTGGAAGTTAATTTCCATTGGAATAATGGTTTGTATATGAAGAATGATGCAAACGGAGAAGACAGTATAGTAGTAGGAGGAGTATTTGAGGCTTCTTTACTTGGTCTAAATGATAGTAGTGGAGAAAGTTGTCTACATGTCTTTGTTTCTGTTAATGTGGGCTTTATATATATATATATATGAGATACCTATAATTCAAAGTTGTGCTCTTGTCTCATATTCTGTTGCTTTCCTATGTTTCTAAGTTTGTTTGTATTAGGTAATATTCTGATTTCATTTTCTCCAAATAAAATAAGAAAGATGGTATTAATATTGAAGGATGACTCGTTCTTCCCTATTTTAATAGTAATATTTTATTTTCAAATTTTTGTTTAGTGTTAGTCTGACTGATTAATGATTATATCATGCACCACTATGCTTTTGTGTTACCTAAGGGTGGGGATGACCCTCTTTGATTTTCAATCTATCTTTGTTGATTTGGTCATAACAAGGTGAGTTATGGTCATAATACTGTTGACCTTTTTTACAAACTTCTGTTCAACTCAAGTTATTTGTGCTTATAAGCAACGTATAATAGATTGTTTTAACTAGTTCTTTGTGGGGATGGATGACCTTTATATAAATTTTTTACTTATTTATATTTTTCTTCAATTTTTATGCAATTTTACCTATTTAAAAATATTTACTATAATTATATTATTTTATAAAATATTATGAAATTAAATACCCATGGGGATTATGCCTCGTGCCTCGTGCCTCGAGGCTTACGCCTCGCTGAGGCATATAACAAAATCCCCGCCTTACGCCCAGGGGCGGATTCAATGTTTTGCATACGGGTTCAACTGAACCCATAACTTTCGATGCGGAGTAAAAATTTATATGTAAAAATTCATTAAAATTATAAAAATAATATATATGAACTCATAACTTTAAAAATATAATAGGTTCAATACTAAAAAACTTAAAAGTTGAACCCATAAGGTTTAAATCCTGGATCCGTCTCTGCTTACGCCCACGCATTTTAAAACATTGATTATAATAACTAGGTCAAGTATGAAATTTTATGAATTTTAAAATTTGTATGGATCAAAATGAGCTATAACCTAAGTATTTAATTTGATCGTAATTAGTGATGAAGCTAAAAATTATTACAAACATATTCAAAAAATAAAAGAGTGTCAGACATAAAACCTACGGTCTAAGCAATTTTTGAATCACCTTTGATTGCTAGACAAAAAATTTCTTTTTATGAAAAGGATTCTGTTTGACCAGAAAACGATAATCTTTGGTTATAACTAATTAATCAGTTATTAAAAAGAGATAATCTTAGTCAAAGCTAATAACCTCAAATTTGGGGGTGACTATGTGAAAAACGTGAATAATGATGGAATAGAATCTAAGTGTTAGCAATAAATATGTCAAAATATGATAGTACGTGAGAAGCAGCAAGTATTAAATAAAAGTAAATGGCAATAAATATAAATAAGGGGGAAGATCCACCCAATATTGAATGAGGTGAACGATTTCATTCTTTGACAATGATGAATGGCATGAATACAAGAGAATATTATGCACTTTCTCGGATCGGGCGGAAATGACAATAGATAATGCTAAAAAGATCGAATATCCTCATAAAGTGGGTCTTTGTATTTATCTCGAGAGCTTATATTTTTTCAAGAGTTCTTATCATATAGAATATTACATGCAATTTTTCCCTCATCTTCCCTTCTATTTATATGGGATATTCCCAAAGAACCCTAAAGTACAGTCAGAGAGAATATTTAGCAGAATACCATCCAAAGGTACCAGTACAAAACTAGTCGTTATTCATAACTTTGCTACTCGACCTCGGCGGTGATCGGTCTCCAGGCTGCTCGGTTCATCTGTTCATTGGTCGATCTCGACCACACCACTCATAGGGGTTTGCAAACGGCTCATAACGTCCTTCTCTTCACGTCTTAATCCTCAATCTGATTTTGACCCATATAATTAGTCCTTCCGCTTATCGAGGTCGCCTTCCGGTCGACCTCATTAAGCGAACTTCGTCGGTTGTAATCAAGAAATTCAGATGGAGGGAATCAGATAGAAAGGGTCTCTCACGAGATGGTGACGCGGCGTTTTAGGAACCATAACTCATTGTGACGTCAACTTGGAGTGAAATCACAGTCGCACGCATCATCATTACGTGTCTTCCCCATGTGCCGACTCGCTTCCCGTGCACCCGAGGGTTGGTGTTCTCAGTTCGAGTGTCTGCTCTCTATAAATAAGGGTGGAGAGCCCTCTGAGTTATCCTTTCCATTTTCTAAATTCTGAGACTTTACTCTTCTCCTTCTTCTTCTTTTTCTTGTGTTCTTGCCCTAATTGCCTCCATTCTTTGCACTTCTCGATTCCGGTGACCCTTGTAGTTTCTGCCTCCCTTCGAGTTTGTATTCTCAACATTTACGATTAATCAAAGATGGATAACACTTCCCATTCTTCTGGTGTGGCGTCTGAACAAACACCATTATCAGTGAGGATGCCTCCTCATGAAGATGATGTCGCTATCATTACCGAAGACGACGACTTTCCTACCATGGAGGAAATCATTCCTCGCAACGTTAAAGCTAGGTCGAATTTCTCGAAATTGGCTACAGAGGAACCTGAACCCCTGCTTTCTAAACTGGACGTAGTCGCCTTGGCCGACCTTAGGGCTAAATACAACATTCCAAGCCACATCGACTTGGTCCCGGCTAGCAGTGACATAGTCCATATCCATTGCCCTGGGTACTGCACCTTTTATGCATACCTGTTCCGAGTGGGCTACTCTCTTCCTCTTCTCCCGTTGGCGGAGGATTTCGGACGATATTACAATATCTGCCTGGCCCAGTTCTCCCTATACATTTACAAGCTCTTTCTGATGTTGACGAAGTACACGGAGCTGGCCAACCGCGGGGTTTCCATTCGCCATTTATTACACCTCTTCGCGCCGAGCTTCCTTAGAGGTAAGATGTTGTATCTTCACCATCATGGAAGCAAAGGATTGGTAGTGAAGATGAATGATAGGTCCAATCACCATTTTTGTTTCCACTTCTTTAATGTCAAGACCGAGCACATGGTGGCGAACCCCAGCGGATTCACTGAGATATGGAATATTGCCCGTAAGTGTTTTTAATAGCTGGTTGCTCATTTTGTTTTATTTTGCCGATGAACTAAACACCCCCCTTCTTCTCCATTTCAGCCGGGAAAGAGCCTTCTACATTGGTCGCAGACATTCCGGACTGGGTGAGCCAAGTTTTACCCTATACGATGGGAATTCGCGAATGGTCGTCATTTCATAAGAAATTCATCCATAAACCTTCTGTGACTGGTAAGTCATTCGTTTGGACCATCTGTTGTGTCCGTATTCATGTTATTTTCTTTCTCTTCCTCAGTTTAAATTTTATCCGTTGTAAGGTCGGAAGGCTTCAAAGAAGACGAAGGCTCCTACCTCTGCTTTCAGTCAGCTAGGTGTCTCTACAGGGTCGTTGCTTGCTACGGCCGCAGGCGATCCCGTACGGAATGCTGCTCCTTCCAAGACCTCGATCTCGTGTATACCTAGCTGACGAGCAGCGGTCTTAGCGGTGGATGCTTCAACTTTCCCCACATTTCACTTGGTAGATAAGTCATCGCCGAGTGAGGAGGAGACAGCCCAATTAAAAAGGCGGAGAATAAAGGTCGGAGGCGATACAACAAGAACTGAGGAGTCGGCAGGGGGTGATCCTGAGCCGGCCGTGGCTGCATCATAGGGCGGCATGGCTCTAGGCATTGGGACTTTGCCTCCTTCAGAGGATGCAGAAATTGCTCACTTGCCTGAGGTCACGGTGGAGGGTGTCGCGCTCCTTTTTTCTCGCGAAATCGGGTTTCGACACGTGACAACTCTTTAAGGAGGTATTAAAAGAGGAGAGTCGCCACCTAACGATTTTTAAGACGTTAGGGCACCTATTTGCAAATAATTCTAGTTCAACTAGTTTACATCACCAAAGGTCGGGTAAGGGTTCGAAATTACCTGGAAGAGAAGGTGTTAGGCACTCTTCGAGGTCCACAACTGTGGGTCCCGACTGAACTTAAATTATATGAATTAGTCAAATAAGCGAAGAGAAAGCACAAAGTTTGAGAATTTTATTATAAAAGATTTTGAACAGATGAGTACAACAATTTTTTATTCTAATAAAAGAAATAAAAGAGGGGGCCTAAGTTTTTTAGCCTAAAGGATCACCCCATACAATATGAATAATATTTCGTAACTCCCTCGAGATGGGGTGTTACTCATATTATTCAGCGGGCACAGACTATCATCTCCACTATACGATACTATATTAACGTTGTATACCTAAGTGCGCTCTAATTCAATTCTAAGTCGTGCCCTACGCGTGCACTGCCCGTTCCATACCTATGGTCCATGAGGTTTTGGACCTCTATTTGGATAGTTCTAAACCTTATCTAGACTGCTCAAAAATGTAAAAAACTAGGCGAAAAACAAAACATCTAAGGACTTCACATATGTGCAATTAAAGGCTCACATTGACCTCCACACTTAGCCAGTGAATGCACGCAAACACATATACCAGTTAGGAATTGGCAGAATCTAGAATCTTAAACCTATAGACATGTTTTCTAGGCGATCAAAGTGTGCATGTAAATTTCAGATGCAGGTATTTCTTATAGGCAGAATTATACAGGTATTGCAAGCTGGTTGTTGAAAGTTTTAAGTTTCCAATCCTACAATTGTGATGCCTAGGTGATCTACACAATTGGGTATAGCAGAATCTGCTGGGAAGAGTCCCAGAATTATCCAGATTTTCTTAACAGTGATGCTCAGGAACGGTGTTTAAGTAGTCCAATATTAACCAATTATCAAACAATTGTTTCCTATAGGCAGGATCTATAACAGTTAATGATTAGAACTCGCTTTATTTATACTTAGTCCTATACACAATATTTTAGTGATGAATGCGATACAATGACGAATGAAGTGATCAAAAGTCCTATAAGCATAAATTATAGTGAATAACTGAAGCGAATTGAAGGAAAATTCATTGACATTTGTTCCTATAGGCAGGTTTCTAATGTATTTGAAAGTAATGCAGATTGAATGAGTGGTTAATTCCTATAGGCATGCTATCTATAAACACGTAGCAGTAGACATAGTATTTGAAATCATGATTAATGGTAAACAAGTAGTGTGTGTGTGCTTCTCCTAATTTCATGATCTCTATAGTGCTCATGTAATCGACCAACACATATAGCAAACACATTATTAAGTCCTATAGGCATGTTATCTACTCATTGCATGTAGATATTAAACTCTACCCATTCCCTTTTTACTAACACCCCAATTGTTTATACAAAGGTTATTACAGGCCCAATAATGAGTAAAAGTATGAATGTTACATAACAGTAATAATAGGCCTACAGCATGCCCAAAAAATGAAATAAATAGCCAGCATTGCCTTAGCCTTCAGTAACTCTTACACAGCGTACCCAGGCCTTCAACAAAGAGCCACATTCAATACACGACCTAGGGATCCATAGAGGAGTCCAATACCAATTTACTCAACCATAGCACCAAGTGTTGCATCACTTGAAAAAACCAATTTAGGTACACCGCACATAACAAAGGGGAAATAGAGTGAATAAGAACAACTTTGAGATTGAGGGAGAGACTAAGGACCAAGCCCTAGTGTGTCAGAGTTCACAAGAGCCTCAACCGGACCCCGAGTAGTGCTCACACTAGGGAGGAAAATAATAGAACCTAGGTATCCTTGACTTTCAACCGGCTAAGAATAGGGAGTTCAGAATAGCATGAGTAGCAAGTAAGGAGAGTGGATAGTGATAGAGGGACAGAAGTTTGTGATACACTTATACTTAAAATAGACATAGCCAAGTTGAGCATACAAAATAACTTATCAAGCAGATCACAAGACTTTGTTCAGTCAAACTTCAACATTTAGCAAAGTAGCACATAACAAACACATATTGGGGAAGTTAGCGGGAGGAACAGGTCTGCAAAGTTTAACAGAAATTAACACTAATAGGTTGAGACCTAAGAAGTTTAATTTAGGTTAAGTATACATCTTAGCATCATAAGACAAATATGTTAATTCTCATCATAAGGCAAGGAAGAACCGGAACACATTTTATGACAGGCCAAGTAATCACTGAAGGAACAGGGAATTAAGACATACTCGGAGGCATATTATCAAGGGAACAAGATCATAGTTGAGGCAAAATGGAATGTTTGTCTTAAAATCCTAAGTAATGCTAAGGATCAGGATAGCAAGGGAAACATGTTTAGAGTAAATCTTAAAGCAAGGTTTCATATAGTTGTGGCTAGTACACAAAGAACAGTCAATCATACACAAGACTCAGAACTAAAGGATTCATTCAAAGTGGGGGGTGGTTTCCATATAGTTATAGTGGTATCCAAAACAAGGTATGGAGAAAATTCTATAACTAACAACATATAGTCATAATAGTCAGATTCATATCAAAATAGGCATGCATTGAAGCTCAAAACTGAAACATATTCAGATGCTAGAGGTATATAACTGATTCCAGAAGAAAATAAAGAACCAACATAGAAGTGCAGGCCATAATGAAGAAAACATACTAGCCTAACACAAACTAAGGACAAAGTAGTAAGCTATCTCATGTGTTCAACTATCATGGGATGATAAAGGAGTATTGAGCATTATCATAATAGTGCAATATCATGGATTCATAACTAAATCATGCTCATATAATTCAAACACATATAAGTATGCAGTTTGAAAGAAATAAAATTAACATTGCAAGAGTTAAAAGCACTAACCAGTAGATAAATTATGCGAGCAAAAGAATAGTAAAGAGCGTAATAGCAAGAATCCCAGGTCTCTGATGCTTCAGGGTTCACAAGAGCCTCGAGAAGGGCTTTGAGTTGTGCTTGCACTGGAGGAGGTCGTTTAATGGCTTTGGCTTTCAGCCAACCCAGAATTTAACGGTTTAGAAAATATTCGAGTGTAACAGAGTGAGTGAGTGAGTGAGTGAAAGAGGAGAATAGTGAGAATAATAGCAGTGATTAGGTTATTAAAAGTTTGTTCAAGGGGATTTAGGGAGGAGTTTATATAGTAGTTAAATCAGACGAGTAAATAAGAAAAGAGGTCAATCAAACATAAACAAGGAAAGGGAAAATATACATGCAATCGGAAACCATTAAAGGAAAGAAATCGTGATTCAAACCCTAATTAGGGTTCAATATTTGAAAATCAGTCTACTAATGTGATAAATCAACCGATCTTCCGTGTATATGGACGAGATGTTTTCCAAATCTTAGCGATTAAAATTGAACGGGCCCGAATATGAGAGATGGTACTTTCCAAGTTTAGGCAAGTACTAAGTAACACCATAGTCTTGCAAGTAACAACGAGGTCACGCATAAAAGGAAAATAAATCACAGAAGGAATCCATGATTTGCTCGGATTTGGAGAAGATTGGGGAGGCGGCTAGGGTTTCTGAAGGAGGGAGAAGGAGAGATGAGAGAATACAGAGGCAACGGGGTGGAGATTTGTTTCTAGGGTTTGGGGTTATGAGGATATAAGGGGAGGTAGGGATTTATTATGGGCTGATGATCATTTGAGATCAACGGTCTAGATTGAATAGCAACAAGGCGGGTCAGAAGGTAATGGGTCGTTTGGGTTGGGCTGCTGAGGTTATTGGGCCAATTTTGATCCGAAAATTGGACTTAAAGTTGGGCTTTTATTTAAATACACGAAATTTATCCAAAATAATTTATAAAAATACTTAATAAAGAAATAAAAAATTTATTTATGCACTAAAATGATTAAAATAATAATTTAGCACTATAAAAATATAAAATTCTATTTTGAAACAAATGATGTAATAAAAGAGTGCTTATGTATGAACATAGGCTATTAGTGCAAAATTACATAAATAACTAAACTATAGATATAATTATATGAAATGATATAAAAATATTTTAAAATATGTGTATGGGTGTAAAATAACAAATTAAGACGATTGAGTTATTGCAAATAATTTAAGGGAATAATTAGCAAATATTCAAGTAATTTTAATGCAAGAAAAGCTCTAAAAATTATGGAAAATTATAAAAAATGCTTGTATAAATATTTAAATTAAGTAATGATGCAAATGACATTTTGAAATATATATATATATACTATTTAGAAAAATGTGAGGCCAAAATTGGGTATCAACAGCTGCCCTTCTTTACCCGGGAATGATGAAAGAGTTGTCAGGTAAAGAAAATGATGATCGATTTTGACCGAATGAGGTGATTTGAAAAATGTAGGCTGAACCCTGGTTCCTGAGTTACCTACATATCTCTGGTGTTATGGGAATCAGACCGTGTGTAGTTCTGGATCCAACAGCAAACGGAACCGACTGAGTTGTTACAGGAATGATTGTATGCTTCGAAAAGGGTTCTTCTAGGTAGGACGGTATCAGATAAGTTTATACGGAATTTGAAACGTTACAGATGTATCTCAAAACAAGTATCTGAAAGATTATCAAGTAAAAGTGGGTAACTGATGGTGGTTCGTTATGCTTGAAATAATTGCAAGATGTGAACGCTGTGAATGGAAATCGGAGTGAAGATTGCTCCCGTTTGTAGAGCGGTTACTTCCTGGGTTACCTGGAAAACTTAAACACGATGCATGCAAGTATATAGATTATGAAGAAAATTTAAACATGATGCAAATTCCCTTCGGACCATGAAGATTGTCTTTTGACTGTGAGGATGATGTCTTTATACCATGATGTCCTGGACCATGAATCGTGTGATAAAGGATTCGCATGCCATGAAATAATGTCCTTAGGCCATGAAAATGGTGCCTCTGAACCATGACGCCTTTGAATAATGATGTGCACTTTTGAGAGATCCTCGGGTCATGAAATGGTGTCTTCCGGATATGAGGATCATGCCTTTGGACAAAATGGCAATGTTTCAGCCCATGAAATGCAAAGACATGATGTTTGGTCATATGCGAAGATACGACAAGACAAAGCTTAGTCTTGGGTAGGGTGAGGGCATTGCTTAGCCCTAGGTGAGTAGAGGATAATGCCAGGTTTTAGATGGCGCAATGAAGAAAACATTTAGTCTTGAGGAAAAGGAGATGCTTAGCCTTATGCAAGAAGGAGAGGCAGGGCTTATCCTCATGCAAAATCGGAAACAATGCTTAGTCTCATGCAAAGAAGGCAGTGCTTAGCCTTATGCGGATAAGGAGGCAGGACTTAGCCTCATGCAAATGGGAGACAGTGGTTAGTCTCATGCAAAGGAAGGCGGTGCTTAGCCTTATGTGGTTAAGGAAGAAGGGTTTACCCTCATACAAATAGGAGACATTGCTTAGTCTCATGCAAAGGAAGGCAGTGTTTAGCCTTATTCAGAAGGAGGCAGGGCTTAGCCTCAGGCAAATAGGAGATAATGCTTAGTCTCATGCAAAAAATAGACAATGCTTAGTCTAATGCAAAGAAGGCAATGCTTAGCCTTATGCGGTTAAAGGGGCAGGGCTTAGCCTCATGCAAATGGGAGACAGTGCTTAGTCTCATGCAAATAGGAGACAATGCTTAGTCTCAATGCAAAGAAGGCAGTGCTTAGCCTTATGCGGTTAAGGAGGCAGGGCTTAGCCTCATGCAAATGGGAGACAGTTCTTAGTCTCATGCAAAGGAAGTCAATGTTTAGCCTTATGCGGTTAAGGAGGCAGGGCTTAACCTCATGCAAGTGGGATACAATGCTTAGTCTCATGCAAAGGAAGGCAGTGTTTAGCCTTATGCGGTTAAGGAGGCAGCTTAGCCTCATGCAAATGGGAGACAGTGCTTAGTCTCATGCAAAGGAAGGCATTTCTTAGCCTTGCAGTTAAGGAGGCAATATTTATCCTCATGCAGGGAAACAATGAGATAGTGAGGAAGTAGAGTATTTCTTAGCTGAAGATGTGGTTGCGTTTGGTAACTTTGTCATCATGAAGGTAGTGATCTTTATGTGTGTATGTATCTGCAAATATTCCTGTAATGTTCATTGTGCATGCATCCAAATAAAAATGGTGAGTTCGCAGGGAAGGTTGGTCCGTGTGTTCGCCTTCTCGCTTTGCTTTTGCTCTTGCCTTGTGATCCTGTTTGAGTTACACTGGGCAACATCCGACTGTTTATAAAAATAAAGTTTTCGAAAAATATGCATGCATTTGATGAATGTAGTTATTTAAAATATAGTAGTATGAAATATCAAGAAACTTAGATGAACCAATGACTGTGACATATTTTAGAGACACTGCGACTTCCTTGATTTAGAATTTTAAGGATCCTCCTCAAAATTCTGCCCCAGTTTAAAAGCAATTCTTTGACTATTTTGCGTATGACGAAGTTGGCTGGACTTGCTTCAGAATTTTGAGGGTCCTCAAAATTCTGCCCCAGTTTCTGACCATGGAAAAAATGAAGATTTTATTGAGATGTGACCAAACCCACAAGGCTGCCTACGTATCCCCTCTAAAAGGGGAATCAGGTCAAGCGTAGTTCAGTTACATCAAATGAAGGAACAATCTAAACATAGTAAATTTTGACTGCGTCTGAGTTGATAGGTTTTTGGCCAAATTTCTCTGTCCAATTCTACAAGTATGAGCGCTCCTCCAGTTAGTACTCTGTGAACCATGTAGGGCCATTTCCAATTGGGTGAAAATTTCCCTTTGGCTTCATCTTGATGCGGGAAGATTCGCTTTAACACAAACTGACCTGGTGTGAATTGTCTAGGCCTGACCGATGTCCTTTGGTTTGAATAATGCCCCAGCCGTNGCGGAGAAAGGCCAAGGTGCACTTGTTGCATTGAGTTCATTGGGTGGCACTCGTATCATATCAGTATGCACTTGGCATTTATGACACTTTTGGACATACCTGATGCAGTCTGTTTCCATAGTCATCCAAAAATATCCTGCTCTTAATATCTTCTTAGCTAAGACAAATCCATTCATGTGTGGTCCGCAAGTTCCGGCGTGTATTTCTTCGAGCAATTTGGACGCTTCCTTGGCGTCGACACACCATAATAACCCCAGATCTGGAGTCCTTCTGTATAGAATTCCTCCGCTTTGGAAGAAGTGGTTAGATAATCTTTGGAGTGTGCGTTTCTGAGCATGATTTGCGTGCTCCGGGTATTCTCATTTTGCCAAATATTCTTTGATGTCATGGAATCATGGATTTCCATCAATTTCTCTTTCAACATGGGCACAATAAGCTGGATGATTATGAATCCCTACTGGTATAGGGTCGATGAAATTCTTGTCTGGGTGTTGTATCATGGAAGATAGAGTGGCCAATGCATATGCGAACTCAATCTAGATTCTCGGAACATGTTTGAACTCTACCTTTGTGAATCTCTTCATCAGCTCTTGTACATAGTAAAAATATGAAAGTATTTTGGTATTCTTTGTAGCCAATTCTCCTAGAAACTGATGTACCAAGAGGTCTAAATCACCAATTACCAGCAATTCCTGAACGTTCATGTCAATGACCAACTTGAGTCCCAAGATGCAGGCTCATATTCTTTCATATTGTTGGTACATGGAAACCTGAGCTTTGCGGATACTGGATAGTGTTGACCCATTTCTGACACTAAAACTGCTCCAATACCCACTTCTTTGAAGTTTGCAGCCCCATCAAAGAACATTCTCCAACCATCATAGGTTACAGTGATATCTTATCCTACGAATGATACCTCTTCATCGGGAAAATATGTTTTCAGTGGTTCGTATTCTCCACTACAGGATTTTCTTCCAAATGATCTGCCAACGCTTGCCCCTTGACCGCCTTCTGAGTTACATAGATGATATCGAACTCACTCAGTAGTATCTGCCATTTTGCCAAATTCCGTGTAGGCATGGGTTTCTGAAAGATATATTTCAGTGGATCCATCCTTGATATGAGATATGTGGTGTAGGAACATAAGTAATGCCTCAACTTTTGAGTTATCCATGTTAAAGCGCAGCAGGTGCGCTCCAGTAGAGAATACCGCGCTTCGTATGGTGTGAACTTCTTACTTAGATAGTATATGGCTTGTTCTTTTCTTCTCGTCTCGTCGTGTTGTCTCAAGACACAACCGAAAGGCCCATCTAGTACAGATAAATAAAGTAGCAGAGGTCTCCCCGCTTTCGGCGGGACCAGGACCGGTGGTGTGGACAAATATTCTTTGATCCTGTCAAAGGATTTCTGACATTCTTCAGTCCAACTTGTTGCAGCGTCTTTCTTCAACATTTTGAAAATCCATTCACAGATCACAGTTGATTGTGCTATGAAACGGTTGATGTAACTGAGACACCCTAAGAAACTCATCACATCTTTCTTGTTCTTTGGAGGTGGAAGATCTTGGATAGGCTTAACCTTTGATGGGTCTAGCTCAATTCTTTGACGGATGATGATGAACCCTAACAGTATTCCAGCAGGGACTCCAAAGGCACATTTTGCGAGATTCAATTTTAGATTGTATCTTCAAAGTCGATCAAAAAATTTCTTCAAATCTGCTACGTGATATGTACCTTTTTTAGATTTAATGATGATGTCGTCCACGTACACCTCTATCTCCTTGTGTATCATGTCATGGAAAATGGTTGTCATGGCCCTCATATAAGTGGCTCCAGCATTCTTTAGGACAAACGACATCATTTTGTTGCAATACACTCCCCTTGGTGTAATAAAGGCTGTCGTTTTCGGCATCCTCTTCGTCCATCCAGATATGCTGATATCCCGAAAATAAATCCACTAAGGATTGGAGTTCATGCTTGGCATAGTTATTGATCAGTATATGTATATAGGGCAAGAGAAAATCATCTTTGGGACTTGCTTTGTTTAAGTCCTGATAGTCGACACGCACTCTGACTTTCCCATCCTTCTTTGGAACTGGCACAATGTTAGCCAACCAGGCTAGATATTCAACCACTCTGAGAACCTTGGCTTTGATCTTCTTGGTGACTTCCTCTTTTATTTCAGACTCATATCTTGCTTGAACTTTCTGAGCTTCTGCTTTACAGGCGGACACAAAAGTTTGGCAGGTAGTGTATGAGCCACTATGGACATGCTCAAACCGATCATATCATCGTAGGAACATGCAAAGATATCCGCATACTCCATCAAAAATCGGATGTATTCTTCTTTATCTGAGGGCGATAGGTGAATGCTTACAGAGTTTCCTTTACTGTTTCGGTGTCTCCCAAATTAACTGTTTCAGTCTCATCCAAATTGGACTTAGGCTTGTTTTCAAAATTTTCTACTTCTTTGACAATTTCCTCGGGTATTATATCCTCTTCCACATCCTCTGAATTACCATCACTATGTTGTGTTGTCTCATTACATGTCACAGTCGTAGGTTCATCTGGATAAGTAATAATAATGTTGTAGAGAGAAAATATAAATGATAATAATAAATACTAAAAAAATAATCCATTGATAAATATTTAAAAACGTCAAACAAATGCAGTTCAATGATTCGAGCAATTATTTTTAAAACAAAAACGTTTAAAAACAAAATACTAAAAATGTATTAAATTCCCATAAAATTGCTTTCAAAAATAAATGATGCTAATTGCCAGGCTACCTAGGAATTCGACGGGCCCTTGATGGTGCAGCAGTCCAATTCTTGAGAACAACTCCCTTCTCCATTGTCTGAATAATACGACTTTCCTCCTCCTCCTCCTCAACTATCGCACTGTAGTCCATGTCTTCATTATCCAGAAACAGATTCCTTATGCCAGCTAGAGCTTCATCTTCTTCGTACCCCCACAGCGTGTCAGCTTGATGAAATAAATGTCTCAAATGTGGTACTGGTTGCTCTAGAGGGTAACAAGGACCACGCCATGGTGGCGACCAATTTTGATACTCGTCCCAGGTATATTCATACCTAAGCTATATAGGTTTGGTGATCCCCTGGAGATTCTTGCCGAGAGCCTTGCCAGGTTCATATCCTGTCCATGCCAATATGCTTTCTATCTTACTGCTCCACCATTTTTCTTTCTCAATTGCGTTGACGCGCTCGGTGGGATGGTATGTTCTCCACCCAACTTCCTTCTATTCTCGATGACTGAAATAGTTTGATTGGTGTAAATGAGATTACTTCCATCCACGTGGATGATCACTTCCTGATGGTTCCACTTAAACTTCACGGCCTGATGTAGAGAAGAAGCCACATCCTCAGCGGCATGTATCCATGGCCAACAACAGATTGGATGTAGCAGATATATCCAATACTTGAAACTCAACATCTACCCAGGTCAAGCCCTTCTGTAGGCTGAGGTTGGTCTCCCCAATTGTGGCCCTTTGAGACCCATCAAATGCTTTCACATTCATACTCACTGCTCATATATCATGGAGACCTTTACCCAACCTTTTAAACGTATTTAGTGGAAAGATGTTGAGACTTGAACCCCCATCTATCAGGACCCTAGCAATGAATTTGTCCTCTAACTGCATTGTGATATGTAGTGCCCTGTTGTGACTTAATCCTTCCGGTGGCAGCTCGTCTTCATGAAAAGTGATCTTGTGGCTTTTCAACACTTGCCCTACCATGTTGGCCATCTCTCCACTGGTGATGTTATTTGGTACATAGGCTTCATTCAACACCTTCATCGACGCATTCCTATGTGCCTCGGATTTTTGCAGCAATGATAAATGTATATTTGAGCAGGGGTTTTGTTCAGATGATCAACCACAATATTCTCTCGCCTGCACCTTTCTCCAAAGATCGTCTGGGCCAGTCTCAATGACATTAGGTTTAAAGGTGGCTTCTTTGATTTTTCCTCCCAAATGCTCGGGTGTATAAACCCTACCAGTTCTGGTCATGCCTTCTGCTGCACCTGTTTCTTCCATTTTTGCCTTTCCTTTACTTCTTGCTTCCGCAAAATAGTCCCAAGGTATAACATTAGACTTAAAAGACAACGTAGGTGATACCATCACGGTGAAGGGTGTTGTCACTTCAACCTCAAACGGAGTTGGTACGGCTACCTCAACTTCATCGGTGCTTGAGTTTGTACCACGATAGGTGTGAGAGTGACTGGAGATGTTTTAGGATTATACCCTTCTCGAGTGAGTCCAATTGACCCCTTCGAGTCCCATTCTTCATCGGTATCTATCATGTTTACCCCTTCACTCCTGTGATCCGAAGAGTATTATTACGAACATTGGGTGCAGCCTCCTTTGCCTGTATAACTTTGGTGTCAATTAATGTCTGAATCTTATCCTTCAAGGTACGGCATTCATAAATAGTATGACCCTTCATGCCTGAGTGATAGGCACATGTCTTATTTGGGTTGATCCACTGAGAAGAGTTTTCCATAGTGTCGAGCCCCCTTTTCCTCGCGAAATCGGTTTTCGACATTTTGAGAACTCCTTTTGAGAGGGTAGGGAAAAGAAATTGGTTATTAGAGTCACCACCTAACAGATTGAGGTGCGTTAGGGCACCTATAGCAGACAACTCAAATTATACCAGTTTGCATTACCATAGATTGGGTAAGGGCTCAAATTACCTTGAAGGGAAGGTGTTAGGCACCCCTCGAGTTCCACAACAGTGTGTCCCGGCCGAACTTAAATTGTGTAAATTAGTCTAAGAAAGCGAAGAGGATATTTAATAAGGATAGGGGTGTCCTAAATATTTTATCCTATAGGATCACCCCGTGAAACATAAATAATACTTTGTAACTCCCCCAAGACGGGGGTGTTACTCATATTATTCAGTGGGCACAGACTATTATCTCCTGCTACCCGATTACTATCTTTGAGTTGTTACCTAAAGCGCTCTAATCGATTCTAGTTTGTTTCCTATGTGTGAACTACCCATCCCTTACCTATGGTCCTGGAGGTATTGGGGCCTCTATTTGGGATGGTTCTAGGTTGCTCAAAATTGTAAAATACTAGGCGACAAGCAAAATAGTTAGGACTTTTCGAATAAAACAGATATGGGCTCATATTGACCTCCACATATAAACTGCAAATGCACGCAACTGATTAGCATGTTTTATTAATCGCAGAATACTATAGGCAAGATATTTATGCGAGGAACAGGCGAGCAATGACATACAGAAGCAGTTTCTTAATGCAAGTGTTAGGACCTATTATTTGCTTACCGATTTTAATTCAGTATAACATCTGGGTGTTTCATACAGTAATGAATACTGGTAAATCACAATCACAAGTCCAGAATTATTATTTAATCCTATAGGCATGTTGTCTAGGTGATTGAAATTGATAATCGAAGAAGCGTATTCAGAATAAGTTAATAGAATCCTATAGGCATGATTTCAATAATTGAACTGCTTTTAACCCTATAGGCATGATTTCTACAAGTGAACTGTTTCTTACCCTATAAGTATGATTTCTAGAATTTAACTTATTTTAATCCTATAGGCATGTTTTCTACCATTAGACAGTGTATAAGTAGGAATCTACACATATTGGGCCAGAAAACAATTAAGCCAAGTATTGATCCTAAGGCATGGTTGCTAACACATAATTACTGGACAAATTGATACACTTAAAGGCCCAATTTTTAACAAATCACAGCGTTAGTCCTATAGGCAGGATTTCTAGCATGTAAACACAATATAGAACCTATACAATTTCAACAACATAATATGGAACTTATAAGCAGAACCAACAACACAAATAGTGACCCTATTGGAAGGATTTCTACCCGACTTTTCAGATGAAAATAAGGAACCCTTCCCAATTTTACTAAATACCCCAGAATTGTTGTTACAAAATTATTATAGACCAGGTTAATGAATGAATTACAGAATAAACTATAGAGAGCCTACAACAGGCCCAAATACACCTTAGAAACCCAGGCCTTCAACCTATAACAGCTCCAAGCCTTATATTCATGGATACATAATAACCAGTGGTGAATGATTCACCCATAGCACACAGAACCCAAATCTCTAGTGTGTCAAAGTTCTCAAGGGCTTCAAGGACCTAGGGAAATGCTCACACTAGATAACCAAATACTCAAAAACTATTCAAAGGAGGTTAGGAACCAAACCCCAGTGTGTCAAAGTTCACCAGGGTCTCACATGGACCCCGAGAAGTGCTCACACTGAGGAGGTTAGGGATAGAACCTAAGGACCTAAGAATAGGAGTTTAAAAGTAGCAACATATAAAAGGAGGCATGGACAAACTTAAAACATATTTGATTTTGGAAGAAAACCATCATAATAAAGTTTAAGATACAGAATATATAGACAGCATTGCATCAGGAAGACAATTTGGCAAGATTTGCAAAGTTGTTTATGCACAATACACAGTTTTAATAAGTTAGAATTTGAAAAGTCTAATTAGACTAAGTATACATACTAGCATTTAAGACAACCTTATTCAATCACAGAAAACATTCGGACAATGTGTTAAGGCAAATCGTCAGATAATCACATGAATCCAATATGGATGCAAGACACATTAGAAGGCAAGTTGTCAGGGCACATGAATGGCAGAGAAAGGTTAAATAACAATACAAATTTGTGAAGATTCAGGACTGATTAACATACTAGCATTATTTTAAATATTCTACGTTCAGGACAAGTTCAGAACTAGAAAAACATCAAGTTAAAGACATTAAGTTAACCTCTAAGAAGATTCACATTATTCAAAAATAACCAACCTCAGAACTAACAATATCAATTATAGAACTAGATGAACTCATAGAAACAGAAATGTGGTAAAATCATGCTCAGAACAAAATTTAAAACATGTTGGATCGAATAAACAGATTATGAAAACATAAAAAATAAAATGACAAGGGATAGTTACTCACCAGTTAAGCAAGCAAACCAAAATAATACCACAAAGTCGAGAGTCCAGAATATTTGGCCTTGACTTTCAGCTGGCCAAGACCAGAAGTAAACAAGAGAGCAGAGAGAATATAAACCCAAGCCCTAAATTTCTTAGTGAGAGTATATTAATTCGAGTCTTTCCTAAAGGGGAGAGGGGAAAGGGTATTAAATAGTGTTGAAATCAAACAAACAAATCAAAGAAATACTATAAAATCAACATAAATAAGGAAACCATAGCATGCAGAATCAGTAAAATCGGATTTTTAGAAACAAATAGGTAAACCCTAATTTTAGGGGAAAATATATACTAACAAAAATATAACAAAAATTGGTTATACAGTAGAATATAGGACGAACATGGTCATAATAACATTTAAAATTAGAAAATCGAACCAGTTTTGGTTCGATCTGAAGAGATCTGAAAACCCAAATTTAGGGTCACTAAGAATCAACAAGAGATACAGAAAATTATCATATTTACAAAGAGAAAATGATGAACATAGACGAATAAATAGAAAATTTAGGGACTTGAACCAACTTTGGTTCGATTCTCACAAGATATGCTTTCCATGTTTAGGCCAGCAATACAGATAAGGATCCAGTACCAGTGAAAGATCATATATGGAAAGAATCGGCCATGGAATCCCATATTAGGTGGGATTTAGGAGAAGATTTAGGGTGCGGCACTAGGGTTTGACAGATAAAGGTGAAGTTTCAAGAGAGTATAGAGACGGCGGGGCTGGGATAATGAGGGTTAGGGTTTGGGATAGGTAGTTTAATTAAAAAGAGGGGGAGTGATATGAGTTGTTGATCTTAGAGATCAACATCTATGATTTAAAAGGGGTTGGGTCGGTTCTGGACTAGGTTAGGGGTTATGGATTGGGATTAAGTGTTGGTCCAAGGGTCTGGGTAGGTATTTTAGGTAATTGGGCAAAAGGGTTGTCCGAAATTAGTGAATTTAGGGGCTATTAGTTAAATACCCAATTTAATTAATAAAGAATTTGTAAAAAATGATAAATAAAATAGTAAAAATATTATTTGTGCATAAAATTATTAAAAACACTTATTTATCACTATAAAAACATAAAAAGTTATTTTTTACATAAATAAAGTAATCATAAGTATATGAGGGCTATTATTGTAAAATATACAATTTTAGCCTAAAGATGCAAATATAATTATAATAAATGCGTCAAAAATATTTAAATCTTAATATGGATATAAATGATGAGGTTAAATGATAAATAATCATAAAAAATTATTTGTAATGCAATTAATGATTATTTATATAATAAAATATGGGAATAAATTGATTTAGAAATCTTGAAAAATCATGGAAAAATTAGGAAAAATACTTGATGATGCTCATGTACTATTTTGAAAGTATATATGTATTTTTGAAATATATGAAGGAAAAATTGGGTATCAACACATAGCAACAGCGAGAATGGGAGTGACATAACCGGCAGCCTGCAGTGTCTCGTATAGTTGGTTTATGGGTTCAGCAATTGGGGTGTATTGTCTAGGTGGTCTGCGGTCGAAATTTGGTCTAGGTTTTTGGTAGTTTTGGCGGGCTAGTGGTGAGTGGTAGTATGTTGGTTGGGTTGTTAAAAGTATGGTAAGTGGCGGCAGGTTATTGGTATCTGGGAGGTGAAAGGTGATATGTGGGTGGGGTGTTTGGTATGTAAGAGGAGACTTTGGACCTTGGGCTACCATCACTGCACCTACTTCTTTCTTCTTGGAGATACCTCTTGACTGCTAGGCTTTATTTTTGGCTTTGAGTGCTTCAAAATTTGTCACCATTCTGCTTTTGATCCCTTTTTCTATTCTTTCTCCCAGCTTGATGATGTCAGAAAATTTATGGTTTTCAATAACCATCAGTCTTTCATAGTACTGCCGGTCCAAAGCTCTGACGAAGAACTTATTCATCTGTTCTTCTTCCAATGCTGGCCTTACCTTTGCGGCTTCAGACCTCCACCGAGTAGCATACTCGCGGAAAGTTTTCGTTGGCTTCTTCTTGAGATTCTGAATGTATAAAATGTCTGGTGTGTTTTATAGGTTAAACCTGAACTGATCCATGAAATCAGATGCCATGCTCACCCAATTAACCCATTTCTTTGGATTCTGACTGATGTACCTAGACAAGGCGTCCCCAGTGAGGCTCCTCATGAACAACTTCATGTGGATTCTTTCATTCTTGCCAACCACTACAAGCTTGTCACAATACGTTCTCAAGTGCACCTTCGGATCACCAGTTCCGTCGAACATTTCGAACTTAGGAGGTTTGTAACCCTCTGGCAGTTCTACATCTGTCTGAATACACAAATCTTCATAATTCAAACCCTCAATGCCTTTGCCTCCTTCGACACTTTGAACTATGCCAGTAAGTTTCTTGAGTTCTTCTGCCATGTTCTTGATGAGAAGGATTCGGGTATGTATAGGGTCTGTTGTGGGGTATGGGGTAAATTTTCCACGTATATGGGATTGCTTTGATGGACTCCGGGAATCTGGGTATAGTGGTGGTCATTGGTTGAGTTTTGGGGATCAGGGGTAGCTGTGGTGCATTTTGAGGAGTGTGGTAAGTGGTGGTTTGTGGATACTGAGTTGGATGGTGATGGTGTTGTGGAGGGGTAGGTACTGGTGGAGGATTATGGTTTTGAGGAGGTGTGGCATATTGATGAGGCGGGGGAGGATTTTCCGGATTTTGATTTTGTGTGTTTTGGGGAGGTGTCGGGTTTTCGGCGTTTGTGTTTTGTTGGTTAATGTCGGGGATGTTTAGGGTGAGGAAAAGATTTGCCAAGTTCCGGACCTATTCAAGCTTCCCTTGTAGCTCCAATATTTTCTGTTCCAGACGTAAAACCAAATCATTCTGCGCTGGAGTACTCCGTCCGTCTGAAGTTTCAATGTTCTCTGCATGGGTAGCATTGTATTTCCTAATACCACTCATATCATCCATTTTGTTTTTTCCTTTGTTCTTGGGATCATTTGGCGGAGGAGGTGGTGGAGGAACTCTCGATCTGGTGTGATATGTTGACGATGTCAGTATGCACGAACCAACCTTGGGGAATGGGAATAAACAAAAGAAAAGAAAAATAAAAGGGAAACTAAGTCAGTGTGGAATATTAAAAGGATGCTTGCGATATTGAACATGTGTTGCAAAATCAAGTAATAAATTCGCGTCCTAATTTGAGGGATCTCATTGTGCCTGAGGTAGGCCTAAGCGAAACATAGACTTGGAGAAAATTTATTCCAATAATTGCGTCCTTCCATTAGTGTGAAAACGAGTAGAATATTTAATAAAACAACAATAATGAAAATAAGTCCCTAATGGCATGTGCCTTATTACAATAAAAATCTAAACGTATCTAAAAAGCAGTAAAGACATTGCTTCCTAATCTACTTGGCCCCAGAGGGACCTTCTCCATGCTTGGCCTTCTTGGATCCATCACCCAGGTTGCGCATGTCCAAGTAGATAAGCCCTTGCTAGATGCCCTCCTTCATTGCCTTCTGTGTTCTGACAATCCGAGAGCCTCTTCCTCATCTTCCCCTCAAGTTACATTAGACCTTGCTCCAAATATTCCAACCTCTCTGTTGATTTAGTAGCAATTTCTTTCCATTCGTTGATCGCTTCCATATCCACTTTGTGTTGTTCCAAATGCCTAGCTTCAAACTCGAAGACCTTCTTGCGCAACATCCTATACTTGACTTGTGCTTCAGCACCGTTGTCTATAACCTTATTTTTGAGATTAATCCCTGGCTTGACATCTCCCGCTATATCATCTACCGACCATGATGAGTATAAGTACACATAGCCGGCATGATACCTGTCTTGATCGATAATATTATTCTCTACATTGACCTTTTTATTCCACATATGTTGCACCTCGAATTTGAATGGAATGACGTTCCCTTTAAAGTCTGCTTTGTACTGGACCATGTTGGAAACCCGAGGTATAACCTGCTTTCTTCCCGCTTGCCTCATTACTTTTATATGAGCATAAGGATAGATTCCTCTTAACCTGATCAGCACTAGATGAGTGGTTTCTCTTGACCTGATGATGAACTTTTTGTTAGGGAACCATTCGAACATCCAATGTACCTTTTCGTCAGTCAAATTGCTGAAGAAGAGCACCTAGCTCACAGCACTTCCAGGTTGCGCAAACCTATCAGGTATAAATGTCATTCTTTTTGGATGATGGTAGGATATGTAGTCATTCAATGGTCGTTGCAGAAGCTCTTGACAATATTCACCTCTCTGGAAATGTTCTAGTAACCAAACCTGCAACAACAGATTACAGCCCTCGAAGTGCCCATACCCCTGCTTGCATCGATCTAGAACGCGGTACATTTCGGCCAGGATCATGGGGATGATAGTGTATGTTGGTCCCTCAATTCCTTCCATTAGAGTCCTAGCGACCATGGCTAAGCGAGTGTGGATCCTTCCCCCTTTCATCAGAAATATCAGCAACCCCAAGAAATAGACAATGAACACAAAAACTCGACGGTGTGTCCAACCCAAAGAAATAATGGCAAGTTAATCATGGTGAAGGCGATACGACTTTCTATGCCCATAACGTTCATAAAGGATTTCAAATGGGATGTATGACTTCTTCAGACAAAGTAACTCATCATTTTTCTTGAAACCGACCGTTTCCATAATACCGCGGGGAGTGCAGTTTTCTGGTACTAATAAACTCGGACTATCCCATGGCAGCCTAGAGAAGCCTCATATTTCCTCTAAGAGAGGAGTAATTTCTATGTCACCAAAGCGGAAGACATCTCTTTTCTCATCCCAAAATATAGTAGTGGCCTCAATCAATGCATTATTTGACCGAATGTCCAATAAGGAAGGTACATTTCTGAGGACCCTTTTCACATGATTCTTGTCACTAGGTGAGAGGTTATTCCACCAATCAAGCAGCAAAGGTGGGATGTTTTGAACCATGTTGAACCTGGGGAGTTCGTGCCTCGTTTTCTACAAAATAAATAGAGTTAGCCTTTTCCCCCTCCGGATATGACTATTTACACATTAATGATCAACATATCTGCATTTTTTCTCCAAGTAATGCACATAACATGATGGTGTTCATTGGTATTATGGAAATCCCGTCAGACTTTGGACAAGGCTTATCTTAGTGGATTATCACGCGGACAATGTTCTAACCTATACTAGGTTTGACATGATGCATGCACGGTTGATATTGGAGCGGGGTTTCTATAAGGGTCTAGACTGGTACTCTCAAGTGGAAAACTTTATAGGGAAAGGAACAGAATCGTTGACTGCACCGCTGATCGACTAGTTTACCGCAAATAAGCCTTTCTAATTTAAAGGGTAATTTTGAAAGAGCGCGAAAACTCATCAAGTGTTGCTATGGTATTAGTTAGGCACGAGTGGAATATGATGTGGAGCATACTTTATGCAAGGATAATAACACATAGCCAAGTATTTGCATGATAAATATGTGAAAGCAATAAACGCAGTATTAAGATAAAACATAAAGGACGTAAAAAGAAAGACAAAAGAATAATTTAGTTCGTGGAATATATGGAATAATAAAGTAAGCAGGGGAATAGGGGTGGGAGAGACATGATGTATCAATCTTTAAGCAAATGAAGAGCATTTTAAAGAAAATATAGGTGAATAGGAAAGGGATATCCATGTTATAACCAATTTAAGCAAGGAGGGGCAAAGAAGGGAAGTGATTTTCATCCTTCAACAAACAAAGGGAAAATAGGAGAGGGATGTGCATGTAACAATGAATTAGACATATAAAAGGAAAACGGGAGAGGGATGTGCATGTAGTAGTGAATTAGACAAATAAAAGGAAAACGGGAGAGGGATGTGCATGTAGTAAAAACAAAAAAGGGAAGCGTGTTTATATCAAAGAAGACTAAACCATATAAGCCAAATTTACTATGGTAAGAGCCTAAGCATAATTCCTCAGCAAAGTCGCCATGCTGTCGTGCCCTTTTTTTCTCGCGAAATCGGGTTTCGACACGTGACAACTCTTTTAAGGGGGTATTAAAAAAGGAGAGTCGCCACCTAACGATTTTTAAGGTGTGTTAGGGAACCTATTTGCAAATGACTCTGGTTCAACTAGTTTACATCACCAAAGATCGGGTAAGGGCTCAAAATTACCTCGAAAAAAAGGTTTTAGGCACTCTTCGAGGTCCACAACTGTGAGTCCCGGCTGAACTTAAATTATATGGATTAGTCAAATAAATGAAGATAAAGCACAAGTTTGAGAATTTTATTATTAAAGATTTTGAACAGATGAGTACAACTATTTTTTATTCTAATAAAAGAAATAAAAGAGGGGGTCCTAAGTTTTTTAGCCTAAAGGATCACCCCGTGCAACATAAATAATATTTCGTAACTCCCTTGAGATGGGGTGTTACTCATATTATTCAGGGGGCACAGACTATCATCTCCTACTACCCAATTACTTTATTAACGTTGTTTACCTAAGAAATCTTTACTTCAATTCTAAGTTGTGCCCTACGCGTGCACTACCCGTCCCATATCTATGGTCCAGGAGGTTTTGGACCTCTATTTGGATAGTTCCAAACCTTATATAGGCTACCCAAAAATGTAAAAAATTAGACGACAAACAAAACATCTAAGGACTTCACATAGGTGCAATTAAAGGCTCACATTGACCTCCACACTTAACCAGCGAATGCACGCAAACACATATACCAGTTAGGAATTGGCAGAATCCAGAATCTTAAACCTATAGAGTTGCTTTCTAGGTGATCAAAGTGTGCAGGTAAATTTCAGATGCAGGTATTGCTTATAGGAAGAATTATGCAGGTATTGCAAGATGGTTGTTGAAAGTTTTAAGTTACCAATCCTACGTGTGTGATGCCTAGGTGATCTACACAATTGGGTATAGCAGAATCTGCTGGGAAGAGTCCCAAATTTTCCTAACAGTGATGCTCAGGAACGGTGTTTAAGTAGTCCAATATTAACCAATTAACAAGCAATTGTTTCCTATAGACAGGATCTCTAACATTTCATGATTAGAACTCTCTTTATTTAAACTTAGTCCTATACACAATATTTCTAGTGATCAATGCGATACAATGACGAATTAAGTGATCAAAAATCCTATAGGCATAATTTTTAGTGAATAACTTAAGCAAATTGAAGGAAAAATCATTGACATTTGTTCCTATAGGCAGGTTTCTAATGTATTTGAAAGTAGTCATGCAGATTGAAGGAGTGTTTAATTCCTATAGGCATGCTATCTATAAACACGCAGCAGTAGACATAGTATTTGAACTCATGATTAAGGGTAAACAAGTAGTGTGTGTGCTTCTCCTAATGTCATGATCTCGATAGTGCTCATGTAATCGAACAACACATATAGCAAACACATTATTAAGTCCTATAGGCGTGTTATTAAGTATTGAGCATTATCATAATAGTGCAATATCATGGATTCACAACTAAATCATGCTCATACAATTCAAACACATATAGGTATGCAGAAGGAAAGAAAGAAAATTAACATTGCAAGGGTTAAAAGTACTAACCAGTAGGAAAATTATGCAAGCAAAAGAATAGTAAAGAGATTAATAGCAAGAATCCTAGGTCTCTGATGCTTCAAGGTTCACAAGAGCCTCGCGAAGGGCTTCGAGCAGTGCTTGCACTGGAGGAGGTCGTTTAATGGCCTTGGCTTTCAGCCGGCCCAGAATTCAACTATTTAGAAAATATTCGAGTGTAACAGAGTGAGTGAGTGAAAGAGGAGAATAGTGAGAATAATAACAGTGATTAGGTTATTAAAAGTTTGTTCAAAGGGATTTAGGGAGGGGTTTATATAGTAGTTAAATCATACGAGTAAATAAGGAAAGAGGTCAATCAAACATAAACAAGGAAAGGGAAAATATACATGCAATCAATAAGGCAACCAGTAAAGGAAAGAAATCGTGATTCAAACCCTAATTAGGGTTCAATGTTTGAATGTGAGAAATCAACCGATCTTCCGTGTATATGGACGATATATTGTCCAGATCTTAACGGTTGAAGTTGAACGGGCACGAATCTGAGAGATGGTACTTTCCAAGTTTAGGTAATTACTAAGTAACAACATAGTCTTGCAAGTAACAACAAGGTCATGCGTAAAAGGAAAATAAATCATAGAAGGAATCCAAGATTTTCTCGAATTTGGAGAAGATCGGGAGGCAACTAGGATTTCTAAAGGAGGGAGAAGGAGAGATGAGAGAGTATAGAGGCGGCGGGGTGGGGATTTGTCTCTAGGGTTTGGGGTTATGGGTATATAAGGGGAGGTAGGGATTTATTATGGGCCATTGATCATTTGAGATAAACGGCCGGGATTGAATAGGAATTGGGCGGGTCAGAAGGTAACGGGTCGTTGGGCTGTTGAGGTTATTGTGCCAATTTTGGTCCGAAAATTGGACTTAAAACTGGGCTTTTATTTAAATACACGAAATTTATCCAAAATAATTTATAAAAATACTTAATATAGAAATAAAAATATTATTTATGCACTTAAATGATTAAAAATAATAATTTAGCATTATATAAATATAAATGCTATTTTGACACAAATGGTGTAATATAAAAGTACTTATGTATGAACATAGGCTATTATTGCAAAATTACATAATAACTAAAATATAGATATAATTATATAAAATGATATAAAAATATTTTAAAACATGTGTGTGGGTGTAAAATAACAAATTAAGACAATTGAGTTATTGCAAATAATTTAAGGGAATAATTAGCAAATATTCAACTAATTTTAATGCAAGAAAAGCTCTGAAAATTATGGAAAATAATAAAAAAATACTTGTATAAATCTTGTAAATTAAGTAATGATGCAAATGAAATTTTGAAAAGATATATATACTATTTAGAAAAATGTGAGGGCAAAATTGTGTATCAACAGAGGGAGGCGAACGAGAGGAGGTCATTCCGACGAGTGATCTGTCGCCGTCAGGAAAAGCCGGTGCCTCTTCATCTGCCGAGGAGAGGGAGAAGAGAATGGTCATCGACGGCTATGAGTCCGGCTCCGACATCGACCCTGAGGAGGTTTGTATGTACAATGAGGGGTTCACTCGGGTTGAAGTGAGGACGGAGGGGACTACTCGTAACATAATCATCCCCCTCGACCTAGATTTGTTTAAGCACACGGAGAGCGTAGTCCCTTCCCTAGGTCCCCTCTGTTCCAAAGCCAAGGATAGGACTTTGCAAACATTCGACGATGCCGCTCTGTCATTGGGCATATCAGGGATGGCTTTGCGGGTAAGTTTTCAAGTTGTTGCATTTTACGCCTGCTCTCTTTTGTTTATACTAACTTCTCTTCTTTTTTTTTTTTTTGTTCATTATTTATCAGACTCTTATTTTGGAGATTGAGTGCACCCGCTGGGAAGATAAGAGGAGGGATATTTTCAAAAGGATGGATTCGAAGTACCTCGAGTATCGTGCCAAGCATCGTGAGATATGCCTCCGGTTTGGCATGGATGGTAACTTCCAATCTCTCAGAGATGAGCTGAAGTAGAAGGACAATGAACTCGTGAGGGTCATCGGCAAATGCAACGAGCTTGAAGGATTGCTAAGAGTCAAGGATGATGAGCTAGAGGTGAGTAAGGGGGTCGAGGCTGAGTGTGCCGATCTCCAAGCTCAAGTGGTGTCCCTGCGGTCAAAAATTGAACAGAGTTAGACCAGGCCAATGAATTAAGTGATGAGCTGATCAAGAAGACGACAGAATTGGGCAGAGTCGAGGAAGCCAGGATGTCGGCTTTGGCGGAGGTCATTCGCGTCCTTCGGTCTGAAAGGGCGAGTGAATTGGAGGCGTTCGTGCTAAGTGAGGCTAGGCTCGATGAGCGGATCGGCGAGCTCGAGGGAGAGGTTTCAAATTTGCATGATTAGGTCGACGCTTTTAAGGCCGAAAGGGCACAGCTGTTGGCTCGACCATCTTCCTCTCATGCTTCTGCCTTTCCTGATGTGGCGCGGGATTCGTACGAGAAGTGGATCCATGCCGAGGCCCAGTTAGATATATTTAGGGACTTGATGGCGGCAGAGAGAATTACTGAAGCTGAGTTCGATGGGCTCGTGCCAAGGCGTGTGAAGCTCGAGTTGCTTGTAGTTACGCTCCTTCCACGTCGAGGGCAGATGATGGCGAGGATTAGTTGGACGGGATCGAGCAGGGTCCTTGGTACGACGACGAGTACTTGGATGGCGAAGATGACGATGGGGATGATGGTGGGGATGATGCTGAGTAGTGTTTGTAATTTGTTTTGTTTGTGTGGGCGTCTTTCTGGCCCCTGTAAGATACCTTTTGAATTGAAATGTTATTTTGTTGTATGCTTCTAAGTTTTCTATTTTTACTTTGAATATATTTTCTTTCAAGTGATTGCTTTAATTAAAAAAACTGTCGGTATGCACTAGCTCGAACGTGGTCGAGTATAACTCTGATTAAATTTGGGTGAAGTCCCAGATCTCCATAATTGATTCAAATGAGGTTAACTGTAGATCAAACTCGGGCTAGGTGGAGTGTAAGTTGAATTCGGATGAGGTCGAATATTACTCTTAATTAATTTGAACGAGGTCGAATGCGAGTTAATTCGAGCGAGGTCGAATATTACTTTTGATTAATTCGAATGAAGTCGAATGTGAGTTAGTTCGAACGATGTCGAATGTGAGTTAATTCGAACAAGGTCCAATGTTACTCTTGATTGATTCGAACGAGGTCGAATGTGTGTTAATTCGAACGAGGTCGAATGTGTGTTAATTCGAACGAGGTCGAATGTGAGTTAGTTCGAATGAGGTCGAATGTTACTCTTGATTAATTCGAACGAGGTCAAATGTGAGTTAATTCGAACAAGGTCGAATGTTAGTTAGTTCGAGTGAGCTCGAATGTTAGTCTTAATTAATTCGAACGAGGTCAAATGTGTGTTAATTCGAACGAGGTCGAATGTGAGTGCCTTGACTGGTGCAGTGTTAAACTTGGTGGAGACAGGTGAACGCCATGTGTTTGCATTCTTTGCTTGCATATATATATATATATATTGGAGAAGCTTACATGTTTTTGTTTTTCGGGTTGGTATTTCGGTCCCAGTCTATCTAGTCCCTTCATTGGTCGACCTGGAGAAGTATTTTACGGGTCGGGAAATGAACTTGTGCTTAACTTCGAAATGTCCTCTCCGTCGCCTCATTAAAAACCTCTCAAAAAAACCTAATTGGGACAAAACTCGGGAGAGGGAAAAAAAGTACGGCTCGGAGAACATCTTCCCTTAGAAGTTGAAGTACTTGAGGTGGGAAACGTTCCGGTTGTTTGGTAATAATTTTCCTTCCATATTTTCTAGTTGGAACGACCATTTGCTTGTTTCTGCCGTAATTTTGTATGGGCCATCCCAATTAGTTCCTAGATTTCCTTCTCGTGGATCCTTGCTCGCTTGCGTTTTGGCTTTGAGTATGTAGTCCCTAACCTTGAGTGGTCTGACTTTGGCTTTTCTGTTATAGTATCGTTCTGCCTGTTGTTATTGGGCGACCATCCTTACATAAGCCATATCTCGTTGCTCTTCGGCCTCGTCGAGGTCTTGCCTCCTTCTCTCGCAGTTACTCGGCCCGCTCTCGTGCGAGTACCTTAGACTTGGCTCTCCGACCTCTACCGGTTTTACCCCATCAGTCCCATAGACTAGTGAATACGGTGTTTCTCCTATGCTTGTTTTTTGCATTGTTCGGTATGCCCATAGCACTTCTGGCTGCAACTCCGTCCATAGTCCCTTGGCGTTCTCGAGTTTCTTCTTCATGATATTTAATATTGACTTGTTAGAGGACTCCTCTTGCTCATTGCCCGCGGGATGGTATGGCGCGGAGAGTATTCTTTTGATGTGCCATTTTTCGAAGAACTCGACGATCTTTTTTCCGGTAAACTGAGGTAATTTGTGGCAACTGATTTCTTTGGGGAGGTCGAAGCGGCACACGATATTCCTCCATATGAAGGCAATCACCTCTTGTTCGCGTACTTGGGCGAACGCACCTGATTCCACCTACTTAGAAAAATAGTCAGTTAAAACCAAAAGGAATCGTACATTACCTCGTCCTGCTGGAAGGGGGCCGACGATGTCCATCCCCCATTTGATGAAAGGCCACTGCGAGGAGACTGAGTGGAGGTGCTCGCTTTCTTGGTGGATCAGGGGTGCCTATCTTTGGCATTGTTCGCATTTTTTACGAAGTCAATGGCCTCTTTTCTCATTGTGGGCCAGTAGTAACATGCTCGTATGAGACATTTGACTAAGGCTCGAATGCCGGTATGAGCTCCCTAGTCGCCTTCGTGGACTTCTTCTAGAAAATGTTGTTTTTTATTTGGGCCCAAGTATTTCACCAGGGGGACGCCGTACGTTCTTTTGTACAGATCGTTGCTGATGACGATATACTTGGCCGCCTGCATTTGAAGCTTTTTGGCTTCTTCGTTATCGTCTGGAAGTAAGTCGTCCTACAAATACGAGACAATACGATTGCGCCAGTCCCAAGTTAGGTTTTTAGTGCGTACCTCAATTTGATCGATCGAAGAGTGGAGGAGAGCGACCATGTTTCCTTCTATGGTTATGCTTTTAGTGGCTGCCGCTAGTTTGGCAAGCCCATCTGCTTCGACATAATGTGCTCGAGGTATTTGGTCGAGCTGGCATTCATCAAACTCGGGTAACAACTTGTAGATCTCGTCCTGGTATTTTTGCAGCCTTTGTTCCTTGATTTGGAAAGTCCTTGTGACTTGATTGATGATGAACTAAGAGTCATAGCGTAGGATCACTCGGTTTTCTCCGTACTTGAGTGTTAACTTTAGCCTTACAATCACGGTCTCATTGTTAGTCATATCAAGGCATCTTATGGACTGGCGAATTACTTCGCCAATTAGGACCTCGAGCACGAGTCCCAGTCCAGATCCCGATGCGTTAGAGGCGTCATTGGTATACAAAAACCATAGGTAGTGTATTTTGGGGGAAGTACGGGCGGCTTCCTTTTCGACTTCGGGCATTATTTTTGTGCTAAAGTCGGCGACGAAATCGGCAAGAACTTGCGACTTTATCTACGTTCACGGCTAGTAGGTTATATCATGCTCATTCAACTCTATGGCCCATTTGGCCAATCTTCCTGACAGCTCGGGTTTGTGTAGAATACGTCTTAGAGGAAAAGTCGTGACCACCAAAATGGGTGGCACTGGAAATAGGGTCTAAGCTTGCGTGAAGCTACGACCAAAGCCAGGGCCAGCTTCTCGAGGTGAGGATACCTATTTTCGGTGTCGACCAGAGTTTTGATAATATAGTAGATAGGATATTGCGTACCTTTTTCTTATCGAACCAAGACCGCACTTACTGCCACCTCTGACACAACCAGGTAAATGAGGAGACGTTCCCCAGATTCTGCTTTTGCAAGTAGTGGGGGTGAAGATAGGAATGCCTTTAATTTCTTCAAGGCGTCGACGCACTCGGAGTTCTATTGGAGTCTGTTATATTTCTTGAGTATGCCAAAAAATTTGTGGCATCTGTCCGAGGGCCGTGAGATGAATCTCGACAAGGCGACTATGCAACCAGTCAATTTTAGTACCTGCTTCTTACTGGTCAAGTTCTCCGACATTCCTTCTATGGCTTTGATTTTGTCAGGGTTGACCTTAATGCCTCGTTGTGATACTAAGAAGCCGAGGAACTTTCCCGATGTTATGCTGAAAGCGCACTTTCCGGGGTTCAATTTCATGCCATATCGTCTTAGTATGTCGAAGGCCTCCTTCAAATGATCAACGTGATCTTCTTTCCTCTTTGACTTGACAAATATGTCATCTATGTAGACTTCCATGGTTTTGCCGAGCTGGTCGTTGAACATTTCTATCACCAACCTCTGATATGTTGCTCCTGCATTTTCCAATCCGAACGGCATCACCCTGTAGCAGTATGTCCCTTGGTGGGTGATGAAAGTGGTCTTTTCCTGGTCTTCCTCCTCCATGAGAATCTAATTATAGCCCGAGTAAGCATCTAAAAGGATCAATAACTCGTGCCTAGCCATTGCGTCGATGAGTTGATCAATATGGGGTAGTGGAAATGAGTCTTTCGGACATGCTTTGTTCAGATCTCTGAAGTCCATGCACATTCACCATTTCCCATTTTTCTTTTTTACCATGACCACGTTGGCGACCCACTGGGGGTATTTTGATTCTCTGATATAGCAATTTTCCAGCAATTTCTTGTCCTTCTCGCGGACATAGTCATTTATTGCGGAGTTGAATTTACGCCTAACTTGCCGTACTGGGGGTAAAATGGGTCGACGTTCAATTTGTGTGTTGCTATCCCTTTCAGGATGCCTGGCATGTTTGCACGGGAAAAAGCAAACAAGTCTGCATTGTAGCTAAAAATTGATGGAATTTACCTGGTTCTTGAAGTTTGTGGCCAATGTAGGCCTTTTTGCTGTGGTCATCTTTGTCGAGTTGCACGGGGTCGAGATCCTCTACGATTGACCCTGTGGCCTCTATGATTTCAGGGTCCCTGATGACGTCTTTTCCTTCATCCCCACCTGACCTCGACCTAGTTAATTGATATGCTTCCTCGACTTCGTCCTTCAATTTATATGTGTATGTGCAGTCTTGGGCGATGGGGTAGCATTCTTGGGTAGTGCATTTTTCTCCACTGATGCTGAATACTCCCCACGGGGCGGAAAATTTGATGACTTGGTATAAGCTGGATAGGATGGCCCTCATGGCGTGTATCCAGGGCCGACCTATGATGGTGTTGTATGTCGTATCTTGATCCATAATGTGGAACGTGGTTTCCAAAGTAACACCGCCGTCCAGGACAGGCAGCGTCATTTCTCCAGACGTCTGCTAAACTGCACTGTTAAAACCCGTCAATGTAACACAATACAGCACTATCCTATACTCGAGCCTCATTTGTGGTGGATAATGCACGCGTCGCTCCCATTGTCGACCATAATACGTTTACGCCAGTATCTAAAATGCATAAAGTAAATTACAAGGGTGTCATAATGAGGAAAGATCAAATTGTGGGTATTCGACTAGTCGAAGATGATACTTTCTTCGAGGTCGTCATACCGTTCATAGGTGATGGAGCGTTTTAGCTTGTGGGTGGTTGTGAATTTCACGTTGTTGATTGATGCGTCGTCTCCTCCTCCGATGATCATTTGGATGGTATGAGCTGGGGAGGGTGGATTTGTTGGACCTTGATGTTGTTCGCGCCCTCGAGCGAAGTTTGCCCTTCCTCGGTTGCTCAAAAGTTCTTTCAAATGTCTTTGGTGAAGCATGTTCACGACCTTTTGCCTTAGAGCGATGCAGTCTTCAGTTTTGTGGCCCCGTTCCTGGTGGAAGTTGTAGAGGGCGTTTGATTTTCTGGTGCTTGGGTCAAACCTCATATTCTGCCGCCACTTCACCTTTGGGCTGAGTTTCTCCGGGGCATAGACTATTTCTGAGGGAGAAACACAGAAATTGTGAGCAGATAGTAGTGGAGGCATACCTCTTTTGTTTCGTTGAGTCCCAGTTTGTGGCCAAGATGGGACATCACCGTGACAGGAAGGCAGCATGGAGGCGGCTCTGACATATGGTTGGTGACTTTCACGGTTGGGGCGTGGGATTGCATGGTCCCTTCTACTGTCATTTCTCCAGTCTTTCCTCGATTCCATTTGGACAGAGGTCAACCATTGAGTTGGCCCGTTGAGGTTGTCCTCATCGGCTCGTATCTCGGTGCAGTAGGCATTATGTATCTCGTCCTAAGTGGTTGGGGGTATTTCATGAGTCGTCTTAGCAATTTTCTGGTCGCCCTCGAGCTGCTCCTGTTTAACCCGTTCTGGAAAGCCACTACTTTTTTCCCCTCTGATACGTTTGGTAGAGTCATCCTTACACGGTTGAATCGGGCGAGGAAATAGTTTAGTCCTTCGTCGGGCGACTATTTAATGGAAAATATGTCATTCACCCTTAGCTTTGCTTTCTTAGCCCTGGCATGGGCAGTGAAAAACTTGTCGGTCATCTCCTCAAATGTCTCTATGGAACATGCAGGTAATTGTGAGTACCAAGTTAGTGCTTCCCCGGTGACAGTTTCACCAAACTTCTTTAACAATATGGAAGATACTTGTTCTTTGGCGAGGTTGTTGCCCTTTACTGCAGTGACATAGTGGGTCACATGATCCTCAGGGTCTGTCGTACCGTCATATATTTTCAAGTATGGCGGCATTTTGAAGGTTTTAGGTATGGTGTGCGGTGCATCTTCATCACTGTATGGTTGCTCGACGAACCGGCCGACGTCCCTTTTCGGTAGGAATTTTGGGGCGCCTGGTATTTTGTCTACCCTTTCTTGATGTTCTTTCATTTGGTCACGGAGCATTTTGTTCTCGTTTTCCATCTCCTCCATCTTTCTCAAAATGGTTGTGAGTGTGTCATTACCTGCATCATTAACGTTGTGAGCAATACCTGTTACAGGAGGAGGGTCGTGTTGCTCGTTTGTTGTTGGTGCGACACAAACTCTCACATCTTCTCTATTTGCCATTTGGGCAGGTTTGTCGAGGATGTTGGTCAGCGTGTTTGTTAGCCACGCTTCGAGCAGCTTTTTCACAGCAGGTGGTGCCTCCTCCATTGTGGACGTAGACGCTCCTCTACCGTGTGAGGTTCCAATGTTTCCGTGAGAGAGGGGTGAACCGCTCCGCCTGGGGAAGGCGTTTGGCGCCACGTCCTCATCTCCTGTTCCAGTGGCCTCATCGATGGTATTTAGGAGGTTGGTAGCGAGATCGGCTACTGCTTTCATCATTTCCTCTCCATCACCTGCCATGTTAGACTATACACGCAAAAAAAAGACAAGGTTTGTGTTGTGTGTTTTATTTAAGATATGAAAGAAACTGAGACTTTGCCTAGGAAATCTCCACAGACGGTGCCAAATGGTTTGACCAAAAAATAATAATCTTTAGTAAAAATCAATCAGTTATTAAAAAGAGTCAATCTTAGTCAAAGGTAATAACCTCAGATCTGGGGTGACTGTGTGAAAACATGAATAATAATGGAATAGAATCTAAGTGTTAGCAATAAATATGTCAAAATATGATAGTACGTGAGAAGCAACAAGTATTAAATAACTTTAAATGCCAATAAATGTAAATGAGGGGGAAGATTCACCAATATTGAATAAGGTGAATGATTCCTTTCTCTCACAATGATGAATGGCAGAAATACAAGAGAATATTGTGCACTTTCTCGGATCGGGTGGAAATGACAATAGATAATGCTAAAAAGATCGAATCTCCTCAGAAAGTGGGTCTTTGTATTTATCTCGAGAGCTTATCTTTTTTCAAGAGTTCTTATCATATAGAATATTACATGACTTTTTCCCTCATCCTCCCTTCTATTTATATGGGATATTCCCAAAGAACCCTAAAGTACAGTCAGAGAGAATATTCAGCAGAATATTCCATCCAAAGGTACCAGTACAAAACTAGCCGTTATTCTTAACTTCGATACTCGACCTCGGCAGTGATCGGTAGCCAGGCTGCTCGGTTCATCTGTTCGTTGGTCGACCTCGACCACACCACTCGTAGGGGGTTTGCAAACGGCTCATAACGTCCTTCTCTTCACGTCTTAATCCTCAATCTGATTTTGACCCATACAGATTCAACCGTTTATATGTATAAAAAATAAATTGTTTTTATCCTATTTGAAATATGTAATAATAGTTTTAACGAAGAGATTGAACCTTCTTTGAAGCATGTAGCTTCGCTTTTGATCGTAATTAGTACACAACCCCCACGACGAAGCTACGTTAGGTTAGGGTGATCAATTGAAAACTTAAAATTGTGTATATATTAGGTTTTAGGGGTATACAACATATATTGAACACCTTTTTAAGGAATTTTTTCTTCTTTCAATTAGTTTGAACAATATTAAAAAAATTTCTAATTTCGCCACTACAAAACCCTTTGGATTTAAATTGAAATTTTCACAACTATGATGAGGAAACAATGTCCTTAAATTGAATATATAGTAGTGCTGAGTCGCAATGATAGAATTATATTGAAAGGGATGTGGTAACATAGGGTAGTAAAAATTTCTTTGATTTTACATGCAGTTGGACTTAGTAATAAGGGTTAAAACAACATAGTCCTTGTCGTCTTCTTAGGTCCGATATGCTTTGATCTAAGGTCAAAATATTCAAATAATGGGAAAAGAAAACTGCAAAGGGTACAAAACCTGCCACTTGGAGGCAAAATAGAGATCTTCTAGATAATCCAAATAACAAAGAGTTCAAAATTATGTTATACTTATTTCCTCCTTTTCTTTTTGGTTTTGGTCAGATTATTAGTTAATGAACAAATTAATTGATTAATAGATAATGAACTAGGCAAATTAAAATAGAAAATCTTATCGTGCACGCTGCTCTTACCAAACAAAGCAAAATAAATTCCATTTAAATAAATCCCAAGTTTCGATCAACCTTTTTGGCATAAATGCCAAATTTGCACTTTTGGTTGGAAATCACAATCCATCAAAATTTTAAAATTCATGATAAAGACAAGAAGGCTGCTCATCTAAATAATGAAGTATCGAGGATAGGAGATGCTAATTAGTTTACCTGGTTATTAATAAAATTGAGGTGACAATGTATGGTTAACTTACAATAATTTATACAAAGATACTAAATAGCTGGCATGGTTAAAAAAAATTCCATTACAAATTTAAAAAAAAAAAAAAAGGGAACTAATATGGATTAATAAAAAGAAGAGTAACTAAAAGACATGCCCAAAAGGGGTGAATGTTTGTCACTAGTTAAAAATAAATAAGGTAATTATGAAAAGATTATATAAGCTGAAAACATTGAACTTCTCTCAACTCCCCCACCATTTTTGTTTGTTCATTACTAATTAATACATTTCTTGTCATCATTTAGAGGATTCTACTTACAAAAACTTCAAATACATGCCTATCGTGCTAATTATATTGCTAAAGGTTAAAGGTCAATTATAAAGGAAGAGAATGGTAATTCACGAATGAGGCAAAGTCAGGGGAATATTCTCATTTGATTATTCACAAGTTTTGCTTAGCTCTAGGAGATAATTATAGAAGATTAAATGTCTATTTCAAATGTTATCATCATATCCTGAATTAATTAATTAATGTTTAATATGGCTAAGCCACGAGTGTATGTAATTGCCTGAGTACTGGAAAGATGCCCCTTTGATTTGTTTTCTTTTTGCTTATCACATCTTGTTAGTTTAATTACACAAGTGGACGTCCGCGAACATATCTTGAATGATTATTACTTCCTTTTATTCTGTGTTAGTTGGGTTTTAGGAGCAAAGAGGACCAAGATTAGGTACTACTCCTTACTTAAGCTATTTTTGGGCCTAGCTCCCTTTTGAAATATAGTACCTAATTTAACCTATACGTGACATCGTAGGGTTTGATTTTTTTAAGAGGAATTTTCAAAAATTATTATTATTCAGTGGCTATCAATTTTTTATAATTATCGTATCCATAATTATTTCATATAGTTACTATTCAGTTGTTACGGTAGTGTATTTGTTGTATTCACGCTGCTATATTCATGAATTCATCAGCAAAAAGCACCTCAAAATCATGGTAGTCCAATTGTACGCGCATGTATTCACACTATGTATTCATGAATTCATCAACAAAAAGCGCCGAAAATCAGGGCAATCCAGTTGTACGTGCATGTATTCACATGTATTCGCGCCATTTATGCATGAATACGGCAGCAAAAAGTACCTAAAATCAGGGCAGTCCAGTTGTACGCGCATGTATCCACACTTATTCATGCTGCTTTATTCATGAATACAACAGTAAAAAATGTCTAAAATCAGGGCAATCCAGCTGTATGCGCATGTATTCACATGTATTCACGACATGTATTCATGAATACAATAACAACAATCACCTTAAAAATAAATATGTCCAGTTGTCTAAGAGAGAGGAAAATATCAATAGCGTATTTCATGCCTCAGTGATCATATATATCATAAATACTTATTTTATTATGAGTTCAATTGAACCGGTCGGTAACTAACTTACATTCGCCCCCGGTTGCCAGAGTTTCGAGACTAATAAACAGAAGGCTAAATCCACTTTCAATTTTTGTCCAAGTGCAAATTACAGTAGGCTTGGCATGAGTAGATTAGGATTCAAGGACAAGTTCTTTTTCTTTCTCCATTGGAAAACTCAATATGAGAATTTGACTGCTCATGTAGTTCTAGAATAAGAGGATAATGGAGAAGATTAGGGTCTGAATTCTAATTTAACAGTCCAAAAAGGATCAATCCAGTAAAATATATTATTAGGTGGCACATTGGAATTCTAGCCGGTAACCACGCACCATGGCATAATCACTCCCTTCGTCCCAATTAATATGGCGAGATTTGATTGGACTGTAAAAAGAAAAAAAAATTCACAATCTCAAATAAATTATAAATATTATGTATGAGTTGTTTATCCTAAAATTTGGATAACAATTAAACTTATATTGGGATTTTAAAAATATGTAATTTCACTCAACATTGATTGATAAATATGAAGGTAAATGACAAAATTAAATTATAAATAAATCAAACCAGCGTCCAAATAAAGCTTCAGACTCGAATCGAGATATTCTCGAACTGACAAGTGGAAAAACATTAGGAAATGGAATAAATTGATGAGTAATAACGTAAGCGAGAAAGAAAGAGTAGTATTGCTTTAATCCCTGAGAATGATGATGGATTACAAATGATTAGAATTCATCTTTATATAGCAAAGAAATTCTACTTATGGTATAACTCTATTTACAGTAGGAAATCACATAATTAGCTAATTAACCGCTTCTGATTTGATCCGTTCCGAGATTTACGAAATGATCCTCGGCCAGTTACGGAAATCTCGCTCTTCCATTATTAAATCATCTTCGATATTACTCGGTGTCTGTCTCTCTTGGCTTCAATAGCTACCAACCTCGATCTCTAAAGGGACTTCGATTTCGAACTCGATGCCTCGACTTTGTAATTCAGTCAAAGCCGACCTTCGATGCAACACTCTGGTCTCGATTAGATAGTGAAATGCCCTGATTTCAACCATATACGGATAGTCTCCCTGTTTCTTTGAGTGTAGTGACAAGAAACAAATTGAGCCTTAGATTCTTTTCGGCCTCGATAAATTATGATGTCATCCCCGTGACGTAAGCGATGGAGGTGACCGAAATGTCACGTTGGTACCGTTACCCAAACCATTAATGAGCGTCAGGTGGTGGTCGGCCACTAGTGTTGTTGAACCATCGCCGTAAATGCATAAATAGGCCTTCTCCTCATTGAATCAAACTTTACCTTCATCTAGTTTTCTAAACTTTTACCTCTCTCAAATTCTTCTCTTCCATTAATCTTCAAGCTTCACCGCCAATCTTCAAACACCAAATCTTACTATATTCTTCTTTTTTCAACTCATAAGAATGGCGAAAACATCTAAAACAGTTCCTCAAAAAGAAAAAGCTTCTTCTTCTTCTTCACGATCGGCCGGCGACAAAACGCCGGTAGATCCGCTCCCTGAGGAGTGTGTTCCCGGACCATGCATCCTTAAATTTGATCTTAAGATCGATAAAGCTCCCTCGGTCTCTAGTTTGTGCGAGCATGTGTCGAGGTACATTTTCTCGATAACCGTGGGGTATCTCGAGCAGATCAAAAGAGATTGCAACTGGGGAGAGGGACAAAGTGGTAAAGATCTTATTCCCCTGAAGAAAGCATCACTACCCACGTGGAAGGGTATCTAAGTGTTTACACTTACCCTTTCACGTTGGTCCCTCTCGATCCTGTCATCATTGGCTTTTGCCGTCAATACCATATGACCTTAGGCCAAATACACCCTTCCTTTTGGCACATAGTTATCATGCTCTGATTCTTCACGAGCAAAGTCGAGGGGATGCCATTCACCCTCGATTGCCTTATCAGACTGTACAACTCCCGTATCTTTCGAGGGTTAATCAAACTGCAACGTCAGGCAACCAAGGTATTGTTCTCGAGCATCAACGAGGACAAAGATCGAGGCTGGATGGGTAGATTTATATGAGTGAGGACCTCCAATATCCTCTCGGCAGAAAAGATGCCATTTTCTCAGAAATGGAACCCGAAGCATAAGTATTACTTAACTTGTTAATTTCCATGCTTTATTTCGTTCCTCGGCTTTATTAATGCCTTCTTTCGTCATGCAACGATTGTTTTTATGCCTTGAGAGATCCCCGGCCTCGAGAGATGTCCGAAAAATAGCCTCGACTTTTACTTACGCCTGAGCGCAGTTGGCGCGATTTGGCAAAAGGCCGATAGAAAGCAAAGAACCATGGTAAGCCTCTTATTTTATATATCTGATGAATTGGTAATATCTCCGTATTCTTATTTAATTCCATTGTGTACAGGCTTGAGCAAAGGATGCGGCTCTGAGGCCTCCGTCTGGCGAGGAGGAGGCTTCAGCTCCAATTCCGAAATCGGCGAAGGACAGTAAGAGAAAAAGGGCCTCGACCTCCGAGGACCCTAAGCCCAAGAAGAAAAAGAGCTCGATTAGCAAATCGAGGACAAATGATGCTGCCCTCCCTGCCCATGTAGTTCGGAAAATAAGGGAGGAAGAAGAAGATGAAGATGGTGACTCGGTGCTTGTGACCCGAGTGAGAAAAACTGTCGAGGCCTCCAAGGCTGCTGAATCGGTGGTGGTTGGTGAGACCTCGCCTCGTGCTAAGGAGGCCTTGGAGAAGTATTTGGGAAAAGTCCTTGAATCGTCCGAGATCGAGGCTTGTTCTCGTCAAACGGCGAGTATATCTGATACCAGCCCGAGACCCCTCAAGTTGAAAAGAGCGCCCCAAGTGACTCACTTGGGTCAATGACAACAGGTCACTCGCCATCCCTTCCTTCCTATTCCGAAAAGGCTATACGGGATGCTCAAGCTTTGAGGACTCCCGAAGTAGGCGGAGTCCCCGGTGGGGAGGATCCCTTTCGGGATTGCTTTACCGGGGTCGAGGATGCCTCCGATCTCAATGACGCATCCGACCTCTTCGAAGGGGCCCAAAGTCTCCTGAATCGAGTAAGTTTAAGTTCTTTTGTGGATGTAGCGTTCCTTTATTTTTTGTCTAACTTCTTCCCTTTCTGTACAGGCTTTCTCTCAGTCCCGGGCTGAATTAAGCCAGTGCGAGACTGATCTCCAAAGGCTTTCTGAATAGAGGAATGCTCCCAAGCTTCAGTGTGGGCAAAAAGACAAGGAGATTAAGGACCTTCGAGCTGATTTGGCTAAAGCTCATAAGGAGCAAACCAAGCTGATCGAGTAGGTAATGATACTCTTGAAAAATCATGGACTTGATTCGGGAACGTAGGCTAACATTTCAATATCACAGCTGCAGCAAAAGATCAAGAGGATTGAGTTGTTCCGAGAGGAGGTCGATCAAGTGAAGGCAGAGTCCTACGGGTGGAAGGAAGGCATGGACCGCCTTGCTTCTGAGAAAAAGACTGCCCTGGCCCAGTTGTAGTCATTCGAAGCCCAACTTCGAAGTATGAAGGAGAAGTGCTCGGCTCAGGAAAAGAAGATAGATGAGACTCGAGGCTCAGTTGTCTTCTGTACTTGCAAAGGCCCAAGTTGAAGCCGAAAAGGCAAAGGACGGGGCTGATAAGACGGTGGTCATCTACAGGGCCGATGTTGAGGCCACTCAAGCTCAAGTGAGGGAGGCTTCCGATAATGCTCAGACTCGAGCATATTAGATTGTCGAACTTGCTAAATGCCAATCTCGGAGGGAGACCCTCGAGGAAATCCACGCTAGAGGTTTTGATCTTACCGAAGAGATAGCGAAGGCAAAAGAGGATGAAGCTGGAGCGAAAGCATTGGCTTATTCTGATGACAACGATGATGGCGATGATGATGATGGCAATGGCAGCAAGAGTGGGTCCGAGAAGGATGAGGGGACCGAGGAAGAAGCTTCCCCCAAGGAAGGAGCTGCCCCGAAGAATAGCTAGGATCTTTGTATTTTTTCTTTCTTTTTGTGTAGGACCCTGGTTGGTCCTTTGTACATACCTTTGTTCATATATAATTTTTTTCCTTTTTGAATCTCGTCTCAATTTTTTGACTTGTGAAAATTTTGATTTGTCTCATGCCTTGTGAAAATTTGTTTATGAAACTTAGGCAACTTGGTCAAAGTCAGGCCAATATAGTCTTTGTAGTCGAGTGAGCACTTACTCGAACTCGAAGTAGTAAAACCCTTAGGTTTTAGTTGAGCGAGGATGAACTCTCGAACTCAAAATATATAATATCCCTTAGGCTCTTGAATCAGGCCGATATGGCCTCAGAAGAATGGCTTTTTCCCTTTTTTGCTTAAAAAATTTAAACATATAGGAATTTGTTATGCCTTAGCACGAAGTAAGTCTATACCCGTTGGGTTTTTTCGGGATCTAATGTTATCAAAACCCTTTTCTTTTTTGTGCCTTAGTGCAAGTTTGTATTAAATTGTTCGAAGGTTTGAACAGTTCGATACCTCTTAAGATTTTTCGAGGGCTGACATTATCGAAACCCTTTGGTTATTTTTCCGAGGGTAGCCTTTTTAGCCGGTTTATAGAAGAATTCGAATTCCTATTTTTATTGCAGAATTCGGATGTCTCCAAACCATGTTAGTTTGGTTGTAGCCTTGGGATCTGCCTCTTGGGCTTATTTTCCCAATACAGTTTGAACTTGTTCAAAGTGTTAGTCCCCGAGTAGGGTGGCCTTGGCCTGTAAAATCGAGGGTTGCCTTTTTAAGGTCTTATGATCTCAAAGATAAGTCATTCGAACATTCAATTTTTGGACGGCAATCCCGAGTACGAAGTTGATCGTTCGAAGTTTAGTTGTGATCGGCCCTTGAGCCAGTTTCCGTAATAAATCATAAGTATGAAATTTGTAAAGTAAAAATTCCATTAAGGCACTATCTAGGGAAAAATACTTCTTTCAATAGTTCATACATACGTAGATATTTTTCCACTAGGGTTCGAGCAAGCTACATGGACACGGTTCATTCGACTGTTTGGTCCTTTACAAAATTTTCCTATCGAGACCCTGTTGCCATGAAGTATTTTCCTTGAAAACATAACATCTGAGGGTAATGCCCCCCAGTATTCGAGGTTAATTGTAAAGAAGCCTCGGATACTCTAAGTTAGCACAAACAATGGATGCCTCGTTAAAAACCTAGCAAGTCTATTTGAGATAAAAATCGGTCGAAGGGAAAAAGAGTGCAACGCATGCTTTCAGACCTAAGGACTTTGTTTGGAGAGAACTTCGATGCTTCGATCTAACACCTGTAATAAGTTATTATAAAACATAAACAAAAAAAAGAGAAAGTCATACCTCAACAATAATACCGTTTGAGGAGTGATATGTTCCAATTATTTGGAATTTGTTCGTTGTTCATCGTGCCAAGCTTGCAGGATACCTTTCCGATAATGTCGAGGACCTGATAGGGTCCTACCCAATTTGGGCCGAATTTTCCTTCGTTTGGGTCTCGATTATTGAGAGTGACTTTTCTCAGAACTAAGTCCCCGATTCTAAAGTGGCGAAGGTTGACCCTTCGATTATAGTACCTTTCGATGTGTTGCTTTTGTGCGGCCATTTGGATGAGGACGGCTTCCTGTTTATCATCTAGTAGCTCGAGGCTCGTATTCATAGCCTAGTGATTTAACTCTTCCGTTGCGTATCGAAACATAGCGTTATCTTCCCCGACTTCGACCGGGATCAAAGCTTCGGCGCCATATACTAAGTAGAACGGTGTTGCCCCCGTACTGGATTTTGACGTCGTTCGATACGCCCAAAGGACTTCGGGAAAAATTTCTCTCTATTTTCCCTTAGCGTCGTTCAACCTTTTATTTAGATTCTGAATGATGGTCTTGTTTGTTGACTCGGCCTGTCCGTTCCCACTAGGATGGTATGGCGTTGATAAGATCCTTTTTATTTTGTGATCATCAAGAACTTTGTTATCTTGCTGCCGATGAATTGTTTTCCATTGTCGCACAGGATTTTGGCAAGTATCTCGAATCGGCATATGATGTGATCCCAGATGAAGTCTATAATTTCTTTTTCTCTGAATGTTTCGAAGGTATGTGCTTCAACCCATTTAGAGAAATAGTCAGTCATAAATAAAATGAATTTAGCTTTACCTAGGGCCGATAATTTCCATTCCATATTTCATGAACGGCCATGAATGTAAAATTGAATGAAGTTGCTCTCTGGGTTGGTGATCATCAACGCATGCATTTGGCACTTGTCGCATTTTCGAACGAATTCCTTAGTGTTTTCTTCCATATTGGCCTAATAATATCCTGCTCTGATGATTTTACGAACCAGTGATTCGGCACCGGAATGGTTTCCACAAATACCCTTGTAAATTTCTCGCAGGACGTAGACGGTGTCTCCCGGTCCCAAACATACAGCCAACGGTCCATTAAACGTCCTTCTGTATAAAGTTCCATCTTAGGCCAGAGTGAATCGTGCAGCCTTTGTTCGTAGTGTCCTCGATTCCTTAGGGTCTGGCGGGAGTTTCCCGCTTTTCAAGTACTCCATGTATTTATTCCTCCAATCCCTGGTTAGGCTTGTGGAGTTTATTTCGGCATGGCCTTCTTCAATCACTGACTTCGAAAGTTGTACGACAGTCCTTGAGTTGATTTCGTCGCCTTCTACCGATGACCCCAAATTTGCAAGGGCATCGGCCTCACTGTTTTGTTCTCGAGGTACATGTTGTAGGGTCCATTCCTTAAACCGATGTAATGTTACTTGCAATTTATCCAAGTACCTCTGCATTCGATCCTCTCGGGCCTCGAAGGTTCTGTTGACTTGGTTTACCACCGGTAGGGAGTCACATTTGGCCTCGATGACCTCTGTTCCCCAGCTTTTAGCCAGTTTGAGACCTGCAATCATGGCCTCGTACTCGGCCTCATTGTTAGTCAACTTAGAAGTTTTGATAGATTGCTTAATTGTATTGCATCTGGGCGGCTTCAAAATGATGCCTAGCATGGACCTCTTCACATTCGAAGCGCCTTCTGTGAAAAGGGTCCACACACCCCGATGATGTACCTAATTTTAACAAAAGTTCCTTTTCAACCTCGAGTACGAGGGCTGGCGTGAAGTCGGCCACGAAATCTGCTAAGATTTGAGACTTGATGGACGTTCGTGGTTGATACTCGATATCATACCCACTGATTTCGACGGACCAGTTGGCCAATCGGCCTGAGAGCTCGGGTTTGTGCAAAACATTACGAAGAGGATAAGTGGTCACCACACAAATTGGGTGAAACTGGAATATGGTTTTAATTTCCTAGAGGCGCTTATTAAAGCAAACGCTAATTTTTCTAAGTGTGAATACCGGGTCTCGACCTCACCTAAAGTTCGACTAACATAGTATACTGGAAATTGCGTACCTTTCTCTTCTCGAACTAAGAACCCATTTACCGAGACTTCTGAGACTGCCAGATATAAGCAGAGTTGTTCGTCCGCTTTAGGGGTGTGAAGCAATGGTTGGCTCGTGAGATACCGTAAAAAACTCATGTTGGCATTCCGGGGTCCAAGCAAAATTGTTCTTCTTTTTGACCAGTGAGAAGAACCTATGACTTGGATATGAAGACCTCGAGATAAACCGGCCCAAAGTGGCTATCCGCCATGCCAATCTTTGCATGGTCTTAACGTTGTCCACAACTGTGGTGTCTTCGATTCCCTTGATTTTATCGGAGTTGATTTCGATTCCTCGATTCGACACCATAAAGCCAAGGAACTTACCCGAACTGACCCCGAAAGCACATTTCTCGTGGTTGAGCTTCATGTTGTATTTTCTCAATATGTTGAAGGTTTCCTGCAAATGTGTAAAATGGTCCTCTGCACAGGGACTTAACTAGCATATCGTCAATATATACCTCCATTGATTTACCTATATTCTCTTCGAACATTTTTTTTCACTAGGCGTTGGTAAGTTGCACCAACATTTTTTAGTCCAAATGGATATGTTATAACAATATGTGCCATATTTAGTGATGAGTGAAGTTTTTTCCTGATCCTCTGGGTTCATTTGAATTTGATTGTACCTGGAGTATTTTGAGAAGTTTGGTTACCTCGTCCTTGATGAATGTATGTTTTACCTCAGAGTGGGCCTTCTCTTTTGTTTTATCGGTCTGAACTTCGGGTCCAGACTCAATCAATGTGTTGTTATCTCTGGTGGGATCCCTGTCATATCTAAGTGGGACGAAGCTAAACAATCCATATTATCAATAAGAAATTTAATTAGTTTTTTCCTGAGTTCGGGCCCCCGTACCCAGTTATACCTTTCGCTCGGGTAGGTACTCGATCGATATAACCTATTCTAGCTCTTCGACTGTTGATTTGGTGCCATCAAAATCTTCGGGAATAATGAAGGATCCGGGGATCCTGTAATTGTCGTCCTTTTCTTCCATTTCCTGGTTTTCCGGCTGAGTCGAGGCTGGTGGCTGTGATTTCTATTTGGCCTCCTGTTTCCCTTTGATCTCTGATCCCTTTGTTGTTGAAATAGCCGATATCGGTATTAACTCATCGACCACGAATATTTCTTTTTTAGCAGGTTGTTCCCCATATATCGTTTTCACTCCATCCGGCATTGGGAATTTAAGCATTTGGTGGAGAGTCGAAGGGACTGCCCTCATGTTGTGAATTCAGGGTCTTCCAAGCAGGGCGTTGTACCTCATGTCTCCCTCGATTACATGGAACTTGGTTCCTTGTATAGTCCCAGCTACGTTCACCGGTAAATGATTTCACATTTAGTTGTTTCGCTGGCCATGTTGAAACCATTCAGGACCCGAGTTGCAGATACGATTTGATCTTGTAGGCCGAGCTTCTCTACAACCCTCGATCAAATTATAATTACCTAGCTCCCTGGATCAATTAACACACGCTTAACCTGAATTTTATTCATAAGGATGGAAATTACCAGAGTATCATTGTGGGTTTGAGAGATTCCTTCTGCTTCCTCATCGTTGAATGATATGTTCCCTCTGGCATATAATCTCGGGTACATTTTTCCCTTGTAATGGACACTTTGGTGTGTTTGAACACGAGCCCTTGTGGAATATCGACCCCACCGACAATCATATGGATCATATGTTGTGGCTCTTCTTGTTTGTTTTTCCTGTTGGCGTCCCTTTCTCTAAAATGGTTTTTGGCTCGATCGCTTAAGAACTCTCGAAGGTGGCCCTCGTTGAATAGACGGGCTACCTCCTCCCTTAGTTGTTTGCAGTCTTCAGTTATGTGGCCATGTGTGCCGTGATACTTGCACATTAGATTGAGGTTTCTTTGGGAAGGATCAGTTTGTATGGGTCTGGGCCATCTAGTATCTTTGATTCTCCCAACTTCCGACACAAAACATGATGCGTTGATATTGAAGTTGTACTCCGATAATTGTGATGCCTCTTTGGGATCGGCATGCTTATCGAAACCACTTTTGCTCATGAGTCCCCGAGAACTCTGTCATCGATCACCCCTTCGATCATTTTGGATGGGATTGTGTCAGGGGCCGCCATTTCTGCGATCTCGTTGTACGGATGACATCAGTCTCTGCTCAACCGAGGTTCCCTATCGATATCCCTCTGGTTTCTGCCTACGGGCATGTTCGGATATACGGAACTGGAAGGGGTTCCCAATTGGTCATCCTCAACTCTGATCTTCGACCGGTACCGATTATGTACATCGGCCCAGTTTACCACCGGATATTCAATTAGATTCTGCTTCAGTTGACGTGATGCTATCGAACTCCGTTCGTTCAACCCCTGAGTAAAGGCTTGAACAGCCCAATCATACGTGACTGGTGGTAATTCCATGCGTTCCATTTGGAATCGAGACACGAACTCCCTCAACATCTCGTTATCCTTTTGTTTCACTTTGAAAAGGTTTGATTTCCTCGTCGCAACCTTTATTTCCCGGGCATGTGCCTTTACGAAAGAACCTGCAAGCATGTCGAATGAGTCGATGGAATTCGGCGGTAGATTGTGGTACCAGATCATTGCTCCCTTCAATAGAGTTTCTCCAAATTTCTTTAGTAAAACAGATTCGATCTCATCATCTTCCAAATCATTTCCTTTGATTGTGCATGTATAGGAGGTGACATGTTCGTTTGGATCGGTGGTCCCATTGTACTTAGGGATTTCCGGCATATGGAATTTCTTTGGAATGGGTTTCGGAGCCTCACTTGGGAGGGGGCATCTTCTGCACAAACTTCTGTCCATTCCTTTTGAAATCGGTGGTGCTCCCGATATTTGGTCAACCTGGGAGTTGTACATTTCTAATTTCTTATCATTTGCCTCAATTTTCTTTTCTCCTGATTCAATCTGTTTGGTGAGATCCTCGAGCATTTTCATAACGGTGGGGTCAGTCCCTGATTCATTAGCATCTGACCTTTCTGGAACTAGTTCGGTTCGGCAGGCGACTTCCAGTTCGACCCCACTCGGCGTTTGATGCTGATTTTGTAGTTTTGCAATAGCGGCTTCTTGAGCCTGTAACATCTCGAATATTACTTGGATGCTGACTCCTCCATCTCATCCACCCTGTGTTCCTCGACCACCAGATCGGCCTTCTCTGTGTATGCTCCCTTCGGGATCTCTGTTTAAATTTGTATTTAAGGCGATATGCGAACTAACGTCGACTGGGTTGGCAATTGGTGCTCCCTCGAGATCAGCCTAAGGCACCTCGACCCTTGGAGCAGCTGCATTGTCATTTTCCCCGTGAAATCTGAGGCCATTGTCACCATGTGTAGGAGCTGTTTCTGAGTTTGACATGTTTTATCCCGGAAACAAAAACACTTACAAGAACAAGTGTAAAATAGTGTGTGTTATCAGATCAGTATTGAACAATCACTATTACCCTTAGCCGCACAGTGGGCGCCAAACTGTTTACCCTAAAATTTGGATAACAATTAAACTTATATTGTGGTTTTAAGGATATGTAATTTCACTCAACACTGATTGATAAATATGAAGGTAAATGACATAATTAAATTATAAATAAATAAAGCTAACGTCCAGATAGAGCTTCAGACTAGAATCGAGATATTCTCGAACTGACAAGTGCAAGAACAATAGGAAATGGAATAAACTGATGAGTAATAACATAAGCGAAAAAGAAAGAGTAGTATTGCTTTAATCTCTGAGAATGACGATTGATTACATATGATTAGAATTCCTCTTTATATAGCTGAGAAATTCCACTTATGGTATGACTCTAATTATAGTAGGAAATCACATAATTAGCTAATTAACCGCTTCTGATTTGATTTGTTCTGAGATTTACGCCATGATCCGCGACCAGTTACGGATATCTCGCTCTTCCGTTATTAAGTCATCTCCGATATTACTCGGTGTCTGTCTCTCTTGGCTTCTGTTTAACCAAAGAATTAGATTCTCAGTCAAAGCTAATTATTAGAAGTACTCGGGTTATTTATAATCACGTATTTCGATATTCTCTCAGAAATAATAGATGAACGTTAATCAATAATTACCAAATTACCCACATAATTAAGAATGATCTCAAATTATTTAAAATACTACTCACTTTTAACATACTTTATACACTTTACTATTATTGCCATGTGGTACCTTGTATGGTACTAGTCCATAAATATCGGGTATTTTAGCTCAGGCCGTATTTTATCCCAAAATGTCAACTTTGACGAAATTTATTTTCTTTTATTTGCTTACCTTCTCACCGTCACGAATTTACTCATTACTTGTTTAAATAGCATAGAAAGCTTATAATCTTAAAATAATCTCATTCCCGAACTTAAGTCGATTAACTTTCGATGAAACTTTAACGTACGAAAAATGTAGGATGTAACATCTCATTTCCAAGATTTTATAGATTTACTTATGGCGTACTTTCACGTACAAAAATATGGGTTGTAACATCATTCCCCCCTTTGGAGAATTCGTCCTCGAAGATTGACTGGTGCACTTATCATTTTCATAGCATATGTCTTCCGAATATTTTATTACTCTCCTTGCCATCTGGCAACTGTTCTGTTGAATAAATCCAAAGGTCAGGGCATCCCCCCATTTAGGCCTCTTTCTCACACCATGACTTATGACCGGAATCCTTCCAGTCTCGTAACTGCTGTTATCTTCTATCATGCAACATGTACGACTCTGACCTTGTAAGTGCGCTTATGTGTCTCTTCTTTCTTTTTTCCTCTGATTTTTATCCATTACTGAAGTTCTTCGCTCAATATTTTGTCGAACTTACGAATATTGTTATATCTTATTTCATAGACTCGGTTATCCATCTGTATGGCTGTACTAGATCTAAGTAGGTCATACTATACCATAACTCTTACCTCGATTTCTCGTTACCGAGGTCTGCTATCAAATTCCAGGTTACTTTCATTGCTTATCCAATATGTATAAATCTATGTTCTTTAATGCTTCCACATTACTGTTCATCTATTATTCCTAGATACTGAATTCCCGCACTTCTAACCTTTTATCTGAAGTATGGACTATTCACGAACTTCTACCTTTGAGTATCTCGTACGTTATTCACATTTACCTTACTTACCTTAAAATCTCGCATCGTATCTTTTATCTCTTTCATGACCTCCCTTCCATCTAGGTGTAATACACGTCCATAACTTGAAGCTTTATTCTAATACTTGCACTTCTGGTGCATACACAATCCGGTGAGAGCTTCGTACTGACTTCTTATAAGGCTGGTACTCTTCTCACAGGCTTTATTATAGAGCCATTATAAAATATGGCAACTGTACTATCTCTCTTGTACCTCTGATATTAAGAGTGATTCTGCAATGTTCTCAATCATGATGTCTAAAATTTTATGGGTCCCACAATCAGACTCCTGATTTTCTTAGTTGATATAACTCTTTAGTTTCTTCTTTCTCCTGATCAGCCTTTATGTAGGCTTAAGCTATCTCCCGATCTGCGGTTCATGGTATTAGTTATTATGTTTAGCCTTTCATGGGCACTATGGAATATCTATGATATAATCCTTTAACAATTCGGTTTATGACCTGGGCTCAGTTCTTTCTTTAACTTATATCGGAGTCTTCTACGGTTGTATGATTGTTAACATATATGTTGCTTGGATCATACTCCAAAATCTTAAGTGTGTTCATAACGTAACTAACTCTGGATCATTGATCGAATAACTCCTTTTGTTCCTTCTCAACTTTCATTAAACATAAGCTATTACTCTTCCTGGTCTTTCTGCCCCTTGTTGCGTGCATACTTAGCTTATCTTAGTTCCCACGCATGCTGAAATTTTTGTGCAACTCATATGATCTCGAATATTACTTTTGACTTTACTTCCCATTCATTAGCCACTATGGGTGCCACTTTCTTATGGAGTGCATACAATGTGGTTGTAAGACTGTTGTTATAAGATTGTTCCCTCTTTAAGTCACTGAGCTTAGATTGAAGCCTTCTTCCTTACTTCCTCAGTTAGTCTTTCATTGTAGTACTTAGGGAGGACCCTCTGACTCTTGTAAAGCTGTGAGCTTATTACATTGTATACTCGACGGACCTTTTGATGTCCTTCCTTGCCTATAATTATCTGTAGTTACTTATCTCCACGCCCTTGTGCTTGTGGGGTTGCTTCTGAACTTGATATTTTGACTGTCTTCCCAGTGGCACTCTCTTTTATTACTGTAGTACTCATACAGTACCTTTAACTACCCCAACTCCTATCTGAATAATTCTCAAGTATTACAATGACATTACTGCGAGGCTGAATTCACTATAGCTGACTCGTCTGTAACCTCCTTTTTAGCCATAACTAGGATCTTCCTTAATCAACTACCAAATACTCGTTGGCCCATTCCCATATCAATATTCCGCATAACCTTTCTTGGGTTATTTCATTTGTTTTAACTTACCTCTCGTACTGGATCCTTATCTATCAATAACATTTCGGGCAGGATCCCTTACTTCTTCTCCTTGACATGGAGCTTGCATAATGTTCTTGAATCGTAGCATATATGTAGGCTTTGGATAATTTCAATCTCATCCCTTTTCAGTTTTTTTGCATTCTTCCATAATTACTAGAACCACTTAATTCTGGCTTAATGCCACATCGTTCCATATTCCCCCCTTTAGGGGAGTACTAAGATTTAGAGCTACGACGATCTACCTATAGATGTTTTACCTCTTCATCTTTGGCCTCTTTTCACATCATCGATGATCCTGCGGTAACCCTCCTGTACTAAGGATAACAAAATTCCTTACTCACAAGGGTGACACTTAGTGTAACTGGCACACATAGTCCCTTAGTCTCAACTTTGCCCACATTTCTTGCTTTAGGGAAGCGTCTTCCTGAATGACCTTTAAGGGTTATTCCTTTATCGTCCATTCTATTATCGCTGAAATGTAATCTCTGGTTTTTTCATGATGCCAACAATTATCAAATCATTCAGTCCATAATTCATGTTTAGTTTACCTTGTTCACCAGCCCATACTGATTTATATTACTTTGGGGTCTAACTTTTCCTTTTTGGTAATCACGTTAGAGTCACGAACTCGTTTCTCGAAATGAGGATATGACTTTATGGCCCATACTCTTTTGTTGTCTCAAGGCATGTCACCTCTCATCTTTTCCTTCACTTGACTATAGTCTCTGATTGTCATTTTTTCTTCTACCATTGTCATCCTTGTATCACATCTTACTCATAATGCTTCATTAACTCTGTTCTTATTTCCCTACTAACATTTATGTCTATCACTTTATTCTGAAATTTTGAACAGGACATTCTTTTGTTTTTAGCTCCCCTTACTCCATCTACTGGCTCTTCGGGTTGCTTAATATTCTCACTCTGCTAGGGACGGGAGCCACACTAAGGTAATATTTATCCCTTCTAAGCTTCCAGTGCCTATCTTTGTGAAATTTTTTTTTTGAACATTCTAGTACTCAGATCTAGTTGTACTATTCTAGAGCGCGCCATCTGGGTCTCACAAGGAGATCTATTTAGCACATTTGCAATGTCCTTTGGAAATGTCAACTGACGTAACCAATCTATCCACCATTTTGGGTCACTCTAACCCCAGCCGGATCCTGATGTCCGTCCTTCTCTTATACTACTTCTGTTAGCCACCATAAGGCATAACTAAGATGGGTGTGGCCAATTGTACATACCTGTGTTACAGTTGAAGGTAACTCAAAATACTTATATTTCTCTTCATGAATGGTAAATAATGATAATCTTCACTAGTGGGGTACCTCATACCCTTCTCCATCTTGCTTCTTTTACTTGTTGAAACGTGTATCTATCTTCTGAATCTCTTATTGCCTTTCACCCTAAGGGTGGATAGATATTCTTTCATTAAGGCTCCTTATCAAGAATCTTACATATCTTAGTACACACATGATCTGCTGAATACCTCATATTTATCCATCGTAAGCATGATTCAAAAATCGAGTTCCTCTAATTCAACTGTTCCACATCTATATCTCTTAACTGTTCCACAGCTATATCTCTTACCAACCGTCTTTCTGGATGTAGGCATCGTCGTATTATGAATATTATTTAGGAGTTTGAATTCTTATAACTGATCTCTACCACACGATCTAGAGTATGAAGAAAGAGTGACAGTACTAAATGCCCTGTAGCCTCCTGCTTATAAGTATGGTACACAACATACCCATAAACAAGACTCTACTAGACACGGCTTGTAGACTCCCTAGGACAGAACTGCTGTGATACCACTTTTGTCACGACCCAAATCGATGGGCCGCAACGGGCACCTGGTACCTTACTCAACCGAGTACCAACATAACGTATTTTTTTGTATCATGCTATCATAGGTATACGAAATGGAAAGGTTGTCGTAGGATAATTAGAATAAAACATGTTGTACCAACTTATACATAACACGTATGGGGACTATAAGACCGAAATGATCACTCGTATACTAAACATAGGCCGACAAGTCCATACAAAATTTCACGTATATGACATCTATCTATAAGCCTCTAAGAATACATAATATCATAAAGGTCGGGACAGGGTCCCTCCATTCCAATCAAAACATATACTAGACATACTGACGAAAGAAGCAACTCCGGAGCAAATGGAGCGCACCAACACCTTTCGTTGAGCTGATAGCCTACTTGGAGGGCTCTCATCCTGTCTATCGGACCTGTGGGCATGAAACGCCGCGTTCCCAGGCAAAAATGACGTCAGTGCGAATAATTTACCAAGTATGTAAGGCACATAAATAAGTATATAAAAGACATGGAAGAAACATGGAGTAAATGACTCAACTTGTAAGCCTGGATAACTCTGTAAATCATGAAATACTTTTAGTGTCATGCATATTCGTATGAATGTCATGTCGTTCATAGGTACATGTGTTCATAACATCATCAAGCCTTTGAGGGCATCCCATCATATTATCTCGGCCACTGTGGGCAAAATCATCAATGTATACCAGGTGATCAGGTGGTGGTTTGTATATAACGCCGTAACCTTTTCCCATATCCCATATATATATATATATATATATATATATGTACACACACACACACGTATATAACATCATCTGGTCATGGGTCAATATAAATGAATGCAATGCATGATAAGTACGTCAATAAAACCTTTCGGAGTGGCATAAGACCATTATGCCTCTGATTAATATCATGAAATAGACTTTATCAACTTACTTATTTTTTGAGACTCATGAACAGACGATGGAATAATTAGACTTATGGGAAAACAAGAATATACGTATCTCTAGAATTTCTACGAATAGAGTAATTTATGAAAGTTGTGCATTTGATTATTTCGTTTGTGTCGTATAGAACATGCCAAAAAGAAAGAAGGGATTTTATTAACATACCTGAGCCGATTCTCTTGAAAATCCCTCTAACATACATCAATTGTGACAACACGTAATGAAGGATCGAAGTAAGGAAAAATCCATATGATATTCTTGAGAAAGATTGCACTGTACTCCCTTAGAATCGCAAAATCCCGTTGCTATTATGATAAGAAGTCTCGTATGAATTTTCCTTTAATAAAATCACGTTACTACTATTCATATTCAAATGCTTGGATGAATTTGTTGAAGCAATGTTTCAAATGCTTGGATGAATTTGTTGAAGCAATTTACATTGATTATGGAGATTAGACATGTCTCCCTTGGGAACCTTTTTGAGATATCATGTTACTACCACCTAGGTAATGACTAAGCCTCAAGATTCTCTTAGTATGCCATCTTGCAATGTAAACATATGAGTCACTTTATTGATTTTTATATGGCTGCCACTTTAGGGGGATCAAATCTTATTCAATAATTTTCCACTCAATCCTCTAATTAATTTGTTAATCCCCCATTAACTAATAATTACCAATTACCTATATATTTAAGAATTATTTCAAATTATTTAAAATACTACTCATTTTTAACACACTTTATACACTTTACTATCATGGTCATGTGGTACCTTGTATGGTACTAGTCCATAAATACCGGATATTTTAGCTCGGGCCGTATTTTATCCCAAACTGTCAAACTTCGACGAAATTCTTTTTTTTTATTTGCGTACCTTATCACCTTCATGAATTTACTCATTACTTGTTTGAAATATCATAGAAAGATTATAATCTTAAAATAATCTCAATTCCCGATCTTACGTCGATTAAATTACGATGAAACTTTAACGTACGAAAAATGCGGGATGGAACATATCATTTTCAAGCTTTCATCAATTTACTTATGGAGTACTTTCACGTACGAAAACATGGGGTGTAACAGGTAAAGGCCCTACTATATTCATTCCTCACTTCATAAATGGCTATGGGAAATAATTGTATGTAATAACTCTGTAGGTCGATGCATATTGTTGGCATATCGTTGACATTTATCACACTTGGCTACAAATGTTCTGCATCCTCTTCCTTTTTGGGCCAGTAGTATCCTGCCTTGACTAGTGTTTTAACTAAAGATCTTCCACCTGCGTGATTTCCGCTATGTCCTTCATGTACTTCTCTCGTCACGTACTTTATTTGATTGGGCCCAAGGCATCGTGATAAAGGACCGCCAAATTTTTTGATATAAATTATCTCGAATTAGACAGTAACGAGCACCTTTTCGTCGAAGCACTTGAGATTCTTTCTTGCCTTCAGGTACGATCCCGTACTGTAAAAAATTAACAATCTCGTTTCTCCAATCCCAGGTTAAATTATTAAAGCTTTTATCCAGGTCAAGTGTTGAATGAAATAAATGTATTACAATAGCATTTTCTTCACTCGTTTCTTCTGCAACTGAAGCAAGGTTAGCCAACACGTCTGCTTCTGTGTTTTCTTCCCTGGGTATTTGCACGATCTTCCATGATTGGAATTTCCTGGCCAATTCCTGTGCCTTTTTCAAGTATTATTGTATTTGTGCCTCTCTAGAAGTGTAAGTCCCCTGCATCTGAATGACCACTAATTGAGAGTCACTTTTAACCACGATTTTCTCTATGGAGAGTTCTCGTGCTAATTCCAACCCTGCAATTACAGCTTCATACTCTACTTCACTGTTAGTTATAGATTAACACTTAATTGCTTGTCTTATACTTCACCCGAGGGTGGGATTAAGACAATACCTAAACCGGGCCCTTTGACATTTTAGGATCCATCAATAAACAAAGTCCACGTACCTGGATTAGCTCCAGTAAAAGTTTGCAATTCTTTTTCTACTTCAGGAATTATTTTTGTACTAAATCTGCGACAAAATCTGCTAAAACTTGAGACTTTATTGCTGTTCTAGGTTGATAATTAATGTCATATTCACTTAGTTCTATTGCCCACTTGGCTAATATGCCTGACAATTCTTGTTTAAGCAAAATATTCCTTAAAGAATATGCAGTTATTACAGAGATAGGATGACATTGAAAATATGATCTCAATTTTCTAGCTGCCATAACTAATGCTAAAGCAAGTTTCTCTAGATGAGGATATCTAGTCTCAGCATCTAATAAAGATTTACTAACATAATAAATAGGAGATTGTTTACCTTTGTCCTCCTTTACCAAAACTGCACTTACAGCTACTTCTGCAACCGCAAGATATACATATAGTCTCTCTCCATCCCTTAGTTTAGACAGTAGGGGAGGATTTGATTAATAAGCCTTCAAATATTTGAGGTCTTGTCGGCATTCCTTAGTCCATTCAAACTAATTTTGCGTCTACAATACTAAGAAGAATTTAAAGCTTTTCTCTGAAGATCTTGAAATGAATCTTCCCAGAGCTGCAATCCTACCTGTAAATCTTTGTACCTCTTTTTTTCTTGTGAGTACATCAGGTATTTCTTCAATATCCTTAATATGTGCAGGATTACTTCAATTCCTCTATTAGATACGATAAACCCTAAAAACTTACCTGAAGCTACGCCAAAAACGCACTTTTCCGGGTTCAGTTTCATGTTGTATCTGCGGAGGATCTCGAAGGTAGTTGAAAGATGTTGAAAATGATCTTCCGCTTGTATTGATTTGACCAACATATCGTCAATGTACACTTCTATCGTCTTCCCCAGGTGTTCTTGGAATATCTTGGTCACCAACCTCTGATATATGGCTCCAACATTTTTCAAGCCAAAAGGCATGACTTTGTAACAATAAGTCCCCCTGTTTGACAGGTACGGATCTTCATTTAATTTATGATTCATCGCCTCCGGAGGTATACCTATCATATCTGAATGGACCATGCAAAACAATCCGTGTTAGCTTTTAAATATTCAATTAACATACCTCCCCTTTCTAGGTTTATCCTTGCTCTCATATGAATTCTTCAATCTGGCCATTGCTCGAATAGTGGAACAGCTTCGAGCTCCTCAATCGTTGTTTTAATGTTTTCATTTTCTTTTGGATCCTAAATTACATCTAGTCTTGAATCCACGTCGGTTTTTTTCTATGCAATCTCTGTTGAAATTTGATTTACCGATCTTTTTCACTTGCACCCGCATCTTTCTGATTTGCACTCGTATCTTTTTGACTTGTGTGTATTACTGAGTTGATGTTACTTGAAGTTTGTTGATCTCCCTGAATCTGTTGAATTCCCCATTTTGAAGGGAAATTTATAACCTGATGTAATGTAGATGGAACCGTATCCATATCGTGAATCCATGGCCTCCCAAGAATCACATTATAGACCATATCCGTGTTCACTTGAAATTTTGTTTCTTTGAAGACCCCTTCTACGTATGTACTTAAATCAATATTTCCCTTTGTAATAACGATTGAGTTATCCAACCCAGATAAGGAACGTACTTTTGGAGCTACACGGTCGCCCATCAACATTTCTTCCACCACTCGTAATAGAATGATATTCACAGAGCTACCTGGATCAATCAACACTTTCTTTATATTAGTGTCATGTATAAGTATAGATATTACCAGTTCATCATTGTGGGGAATGATTAATCCATCGGCATCTGCATCATCAAATATTATGTTGTCGTCCTCCAGAGTTTGGCTAGTTATTCCCGTGAGTTATTGTGAACTTTGTCATTTTTCTCGCGACTATATAGGTTACTCCGTTAACTTCTTCTCCACCGTTTATCACATTTTCTGTCCTCTTTGGAGATGGAGGTTTTGGAGGCTCTTGCCTATTTTTCATGTTAGCTTGTTTGCCTTTCTCACTGAACAATTCTGTCAGATAACCCTGCTTCAATAAATGTTCTACCTCACCTAGCAATAACCTACAGTCTGATGTTCTATGTCCGTGATCATTATGGAATTCGCATAAAAATCTGGATTTCCTATGTTTCTATTTGATCTCATCTCTTTAGGCCATCGAACCTTATCCCACATGCTTCTTAGAACAGCGGCTAACTCAGAAGTGCTCACATTAATGTTATAGTCCCCAATCCTTGCATTTGTATTAGTATCCATGTTACGTTCACTTCGATCTTTTTGGAATCTCGACGATGACGAACTAAATCTCTATATGTGAATCTTTGATCAGTCCGCTCGTTCTCGATTTTGGAAAGAGCCTCTCACCCCGAGGGTCCCATATAAGGTTCGTACCTATTTTTTTAGAACCTTTTCTCAGATTCTGACCACCTCGAACCTATTTTTTTCTCGACCCTTGATTGAGCTACAATATCTTCTTCGATCCGCAACTTGGTATTGTACCTATTATAGACGCCATTCCATGTCGTGGCAGGAAATTCTCGTAGGCTCTCTTTCAGCCTCCTCGTAGCTTCTGAACTTTTCTCATTTAAATTGCTTGCAAATGTCATGGCCGCCCAATTGTCAGGTACTTTTGATAGCAGCATTCTTTCACGTTGGAATATGTCTACAAATTCTCGAAGCAATTCTGTATCTCCTTGCTTTACTTTAAATATATCCTCCATTCTCTTTTCAACTTTTTGTGCACCCGAGTGTGCTTTTGTAAATAGATCTGCAAGCTCATCAAAAGAGTCAATCGAATTTTCAGGTAAGATAAAGTACCAGGTTAGCGCTCCTTTGGTAAGAGTATTCTCTTTTCAACTTTTTGTGCACCCGAGTGTGCTTTTGTAAATAGATCTGCAAGCTCATCAAAAGAGTCAATCGAATTTTCAGGTAAGATAAAGTACCAGGTTAGCGCTCCTTTGGTAAGAGTTTCCCCAAACTTTTTGACCAGCACAGATTCGATCTCCTACTTGGTTAAATCGTTGCCTTTTACTCTCGTGGTGAACGCAGTAACGTGGTCTACGTGGATCGGTCGTCCCATCATATTTCAGGATATCGGGCAATTTGAACTTTTTGGGAATTGGTAATAGAGCTGCACTTGGTTTCCCTGGTTGTTGCGAATATTTATTGATATCAACTCCTTTGATGACAGGTGGTACGCCAGGTATTTTCTCAATACGGTCGTTGTGTTCTTTCACCTGTTTCTGCAAGTTTAGTATTAAAGTTTGTAAATCAGAATTATTAGGCATACCTGCTCTCCCATCACGTGATTCGTTGGGAGTTCCTCTGCTTCCGGAATTAGCCAACCCTGAACGTGAAATTTCCACAGTTACAGTATTGTTTGGTAGAGGTGTAGGTGGCACAGTTGGTAGTCCCCTCACGAAAACCTAGAGAGCATCATTCACGTACTCAGCAATTAACTGCTTCACAACATCTTGCTAGACGGTTTGTTCATTTCCATGTTTCTCATTGTTATGAGTAGTGGATCTTTCTGGTGATGCTTCTCTTGAATCACGTGGGATTCCTTGAGGTGATGGAACTGGAGTTCTCTCCACCTATTGGTTGTTGTCAGTGACGTTCGATATGATTCAATTGAGAGAATGTGATTTGGAAAGTAAGAGAAGATTATCAGAGTCCCGGTAACGGAACCAATTTGCTTAACCAAAGAATTAGAATCTCAATCAAAGCTAATTTTTAGAAGTACTGGGGTTACTGATAATCAAGTAATTCGATATTCTCTCAGAAATAAAAATGAGAAATGACAAAGTAATCAATAGAAAGCACAAGAAAATAATTATATTCCAATAATAATCAAAACGTGTATGTATAAATGACATTTATTTCCCTTATATAGTGATCTTCAAGTACAACATCTATTCCCTTTAATAATTGAGTCATAATGAGCATTAATGTCATTAATGAAACGTTATAATTGGTAATCGTAACTGTTTCGTGAAGATTTTGTAACGTTTGTAATCATCCATGCCCATTAATTGAAGATCAATGAATCTGCCATTTTTGTTATCTTGGTTCATTCTACCTGTGCCTCTTCAAATCACTAAAGGGACTTGAATAATCGTTCTTTCATCTCGTGGGTGATTTGACCGTATCTACTGAGTCTCATGTCTTCTTTAATATCCTCTCCAGCTGTCGTTTTCCTAATGATCCACGTGTCTTGCCATGTCAGCCACAGAATTAGTTCCACGTGTAATATTCATTTTTACCAATACAGCTTCGATAGCTACCAACCTCAATCTCGAAAGGGACTTCGATTTCGAACTCGTTGCTTGAGCTTTGTGATTTAGTCGAAGCCGACCTCGATGCAACACTCCGGTCTCGATTAGATAGTGAAATCGGATGGCCCCAATTTCAACGGTATACATGAGTATAAAGCATCTCGTCATAAGTAAAATAAAAATTTTTAAGTTAATTTTAAATAAGAAAGTATATCATTTTTTTAGTAAAATAGAGGCGATGATCGAATTATATCGATAAGGATGTGTAAACATAAGGTGAAGAAAAAGATAGGAAGACATTTTGCATGAAAATTTCTTTGGTTTTACCTGGTTGGACTCAGTAAAAGGGTTAGTCCTTGTCTTCCTCCTACGTCGTCCATATGCTTTTGATCTAAGATCAAATTAATGTTCAAATAATGGGAAAAGAAAACTGCAAAGGGTTCCAAATCCTGCCACTTGGAGGCAAAATACAGGCATTCTGGCTATTAATCCAAATAACAAAGAGTTCAAACTTTATATTTCATTACTACGTCCATTTTCTCTACCTTTGGTGGGTTTGGTCAGATTATTAATTAATTAATTAACAAATTGATTATTTCGGAAATAATGACATGGGCAAATTTGAAAATATCATCGTGCACACTGCTCTTATTACATCACCAAACTAAGAAATTAATTATTTCCGTATAAATAAATTCCAAGATTCCTTCCACCTTTTTGGCATAAACGCCAAATTTGCACTTTTGGTTGGAAACCAGTCCCTGAAAATTTTCAATTTTCTGATTAAGACAAGAAGACTACTCATCCAAATAATGGAATATTGAGGATAGGAGATGCCAATTTAGTTTAAGCAATTATAGTCTTATAGTCTATGGCGTACATGGACCAGGTTGGTTCGGATTTATAAATCAAGCCAAACCAATTATATCAGTTTGGATCGGTTCAGTTTTGTCGGATTTTTTGGGATTTTCGATATTGTTTTTTGTTACACGAATATTATTCCAATCTTGTTTTATTAAAGTTATAGATAAAGTTTTAATAAGTGAATATATATTTACTAAAAATTAAAGAAAATTAACAAACATATGATCTATTAAAGTATTCTTATGGGAGAATTCTTTTTAGTAATACATAATGGTTTATTTCTTAATCGTCTAACAATAATTTTTGGATGATGTACGCTTTCTAGGTTAACCGAATTTAATAATTAAATATAAAAAAATCAATATGACACGTAAATAGTGATATCTTCTATGTAATTTTAGATTATCGAATTACCACTTCAAATTCGAAAAAGATATAAGAAATTTTGACATATTAATATGAAAGAACATAGAGATGATTGACGCATTTCAATATCACTTAATAAGAAAGTGATACAATCCATTATTTAAAGTAAATAAAAATAAATACACTTTATAATTCTATTAAATATTATATCCCATGAGAGGATCTCAAATATCACTAGACATCTTTTAAACAAAATTCTATATATAGTCTTAGAAGTATATACAAAATTATATATTTATATGTCGATTTGGTTCGATTTTTTTACTCAATACCAAATCTAATCGAATTTTTTAATCGGTTTGGTTTGACTTTTCCGTTTGATACGGTTTTTTGGTTCGGTTGTCATGGGAGGATTCAAAATGGTGATATAGGACCTTGGAAAAGTTTAGAGAGACATCACAAATCATAAGATAAAATTAATATACACCAAAAAGAAAAAATTCTAGTATCATATAGTAATAAATTTTGACATGCAGCTTGCAGTGTGAAGTTGAAAAGGAAAGAAAGGACATCTTTTTCTCCATGTACACATTTACCAAATATTAGAATCTAAAACGAAACATGAATTAGACATAGTAAAAGAAGATAAGATATTTTATCCTAGTAGTATAAGAGAAGAAACCGAGAAAAGTAAAATAAGTAAACCAATGTGTTTTGGGAAAAATAGATCTTGTTTTATAAAAACAAGAAAAATGTGATATAGTAATTAGACCATTTGATATGTAATTGTATAGAATGAAATGAAGAATGTGAAAAGACTATGAAAACAAAACTGAAACGTGATTAAATAAATTTACAGCTGACTGCCTGCATTACTACAGCCTTGGAAGATGAAAGAAATAAAACTAAAATTTGAAAACATTTATGAACAATAATTAAGAAAATTTAGAGCTGAGAAGCAGTTCTTTTTTTGCAACTTTTTTTTTTTTACAGTTCTTTTTTCTTGTTAGCAGATGAGGATGCTAAGATGGATGTGTGACCATACTAGGAGAGATAAGATTAGGAATGAAAATATCTGAGATAAGGTGGGAGTGGCATATGTGATGGACAAGATGTGGGAAACAAGGATGAGATGGTTCGGGCACGTAAAGAGGAGAGGCACAAACACCCCAATGAGGTGTGAGAGGTTCGCTATGGTAGGTCCAAGGAGAGGGAGAGGTAGACGTAGACCGAAGAAATATTGCAAAGAGGTGATACTAGGAAAGTGTGGAGCTCGAGAATTAGGATTGTAGGTTAGCAAGTAGCCGAGTGTCTTTCCTTTCCAAACTTGTACTTCCTTCTATAACGGTAGTACTAGTGTTATCATCATGTTCCCTATTTTTAGATTGATATTATTACTTGATGTTTCCTTTACTTCCTTTTAATTTTTCTTGTTGTTGCTATTATCTTGCTTTCCATAGTCCTTTGTCATAACTTATGTGTTTTTGCTTTATTGAGCCGGGAGCCTTTCGGAAACAGTCTCTCTACTTTCAGAAGGTACGAGTAAGATCTGCGTACCCCTTCCCCCTCCCTAGGACCCCACTTGTAAGAATATACTGGGTATGTTGTTGTTGCTCAAGAGAAATGGTCATACAGCTCTTTAAAGGATATTTTTGTAAATTAACTTTAGACTTAGTAGGTTCCTACTTTTAGTATAGTATGATATGATGATTTAGATTTAGTAGGTTCCTACTTTTAGTATGTATGATGATATGATAATCGTAAGCACCATCTACATTAAGCTTAATAACATAATTATGAGGTAGTTGCCATTTTGTAGGAATGAAGGTGGTGCAAGGAGAAGAGGTTACGAAATTGGTAAAATAAAGAAACTCAGTAGCTTACAACATTGGTTACAACTTGCGCAATTTGTTCAAATACATTTGACTGCTCATGTATTTCTAGCCCAGACAGGGAGTAGGAGGAACATACAATTTGTTGCTTTCTCCAGTCTCTAACAGTTATCTCTCTTTTTCTTGGAGAAGTCAGTCTCCAACAATGTTTGATCAGCTTATCGAGTCTCAGCAACCTATGCCACCATCAACATGTTCTTAAAACCAAATATGACCAGATAGCTACACCAGAATTGTATAACATTTGCTACTTTTGATGTACATGAAACACGTAGGCTTTCAAAGCATCGTCGACACTCTAGTTGTCCAGAAATTTGTCAAGTCTGCTGTACCAGCTGAGTGTGCCAAGAGCATGCTACTGTCCCTCGAGGGTACCAAGTGCCTCCTTTAAAAGCTTCTGAGCTTCTTCCCTTCTCCTATACAAGCAAATAGAAAACCAACATCACGAGTTAAATACCATATTATCAAGGACAAAAGGCCAAGGTAGAGAAAATTTATGCCCATAAACAAGCCAACCGATACATAATCACAGCGCAATTCCATGATATTGCTGCATTAACTGAATGAGATTAAACGAGAAGTATGCTTGGTATTTTTCACATCCAAACTTATAGGAGATTTTCACAGAATAAAGGAGCAAAAGCATAAGGTGCAACATATTTGTCTCCAATAGAAGTACTTTAGCAGGGGCAGAAACCATCTACTGATGACAAAAGTAAATAAGTCAAAGGAGCTTCAAGCATCTAAAGTCAGTTAGACATCCAAACCCTACAAGGATGATTAGCAGGGCAAGACTAGCTGTTGAAGCTGGTCATCTCGTTTAAAAAAAAAGATAAAAGGATGATTTTAATTGTAAGTGAGAAATAGGAGATTTTAATCTATTAATAACAGATTCAAGCGGCGTAACAGTTAAAAAGGGATATCACAAAGGGCCCACTGATCTGAGGAGTTATCCAAATTCAATGTGAACATTGTCTCCTAGCTGGGATTTTATCGTTCTTACCAAGATACAATGAAGTGAGGGACACTTCTTTTAATTACCGACTGGTAAAAGTATTTAATTTGCCAAAAAATGCCTAGTATACATGAGGTATACTATACAGAAAAACTACGTATGAAAGAGTTCCTTCATTGTTCCCCATTCCTAGCAAGGTACTTAAGCAGCTAGACAAGATCAGATCAGGAGGAACTTCCTTTGGGAAGGAAACAGCAGCTCTCACAAATACCATCTTAGAAAATGGTCCAAAGTACACAATCAAAAAGCAATCGCGGACTGGGTATTAGAGACTTGGGCACTTGGCCTTACACAACAAAATCTGCTCATGAAATGGCTATGGAGGTTTTGTACAGATGAAACAAGCCTTTGGAAGGAAGTGATTATTTTGCTAAACACGATAGAAGGGACAACTGGAGAACAAAAACATCTACTACATCTCATGGGGTTGGTCCTTGGCAACACATCAGGAAGCTGGGAAATGGATTCTTTGGTCAGGTATCTTTCAAAGCAGGGAATGGTTTAAACATTAGTTTCTGGAAGGATAAATGGAGAAACAATACTCCACTCACGGAGGTATACCCAAATTTGTTTCAGACTGGCCAAGATAAGACTTCCTCCATTGCTCAAAACAGATGTTGGGAACAGCTGGAATGTTTTATTCAGAAGATATGTTCAGGATTGGGAAATAGATAGTCTGTTAGAACTGTAGCAAGTATGGAGAGGTGCACCATTGATGAAACCAAGGCTGACAGAATGATTTGGGGACACAACAGCATTGTTACAAGCTTTATGTTCTCAAAATCAAATAATTGGATTCCCGGCCTTGGAAACTAATTTGGAAGACCAAACTGCATAACAAGGTCATATGCTTCAGCTGGATTGCTCTTAAGGAAGCCTGTTTAACACAAGACAACCTCAACAGAAGGTGATTTCAACTGGTTAACAGATGCTATGTCTCAAAGCAGTTTTGAGACAGTCAGCCACCAATTCATCCGTTGTAGAGTGGCCAAGGAATTATGGAATATGTTCTATTCCATCTGTGGCATTTAGTGGGTCATGCCACAGCATATAAGTGAAGCATATGCAAGCTGGAGCCTAGGGAGAGTTCACAAGACCATCAACAAGATCTTGGTGATGATCCCTGCAGTTATTTTCTGGTGCCTGTGGAATGAGAGGAATCATAGATGTTTTGATGGGACCTGAACTCCAATTCACTCTCTTAAAGCTGGCTGTTTGCTTAACCTTTTTTGTTGGATAAAAACTTAACTCCTGTAATTAGCTTTGACCATTTTTTGACTTTGATAGTTCCCTGATTTTTTAACTGACACAAATGTAAAGGAGCTAACAAACTACAACAACAAAAAACCCAATGTAGTCTGGGGAGGGTAATGTGTACGCAGACCTTACCCCTACCTTAACCCTACCTTATGAAGGAATAGAGGTTGTTTCCAATAGACTCTCGGCTCAAGAACAATGAAAAGGATACAATAAACAAACAGTAACAATGGCAAGGAAATAAGATAACAGAAACAAATAGCACCGCATGTAATAGCAAAGTATTTAATAATACAAAGCTATAAGAGAAGTGCGAAAACTACCGGCAATAATGCCACATCGTCTAACAACAAAGAACTTGGAATAGGAGAATACAAGACTAGTACTAGTACTACTAGTATGAGTAGAAGAGATCCTCGACTACCTGTCAACTCACAACTTTAATTCTCGACGTCCACACCTTCCTATCGAGGGCCATGTCCTCGGTAAGTTGAAGTAATATCATGTCCTGCCTAATCACCTCTCCCCGATACTTCCTAGGCCTCCCTCTACCTCTCCTTTGACCAGCCATGGTCAACTTCTCACATTTTCTCACCGGGGCATCGGTGTCTCTCCTCTTCACATGCCCAAACTATCTCAGCCTCGATTCCCGCAACTTGCCTTCCACAGGAGCCACCCACCTTGTCCCTAATAACTTCATTTCTAATCTGGTATGCCCACACATGCATCTCAACATCCTCATCTCTGCTACTTTCATCTTCTGGACATGAGAGTTCTTGACTAGTCAACACACGGCTCCATATAACATAGTCGGCCTAACTACCGCTTGGTAGAACTTGCCCTTAAGTCTTGGTGGCACATTCTTATCACATAAAACACCCGACGCAAGCTTCCATTTCATCCACCCCGCTCCAACACGATGCGTAACATCCTCGTCAATTTCTCCGTTCCCCTAAATAACAGACCCAAGATATTTGAAACTATCTCTCTTGGGGTTCACTTGTGTGCCAAGTTTCACATCCACTTTTGTTTCCTGCGTCCCCACACCACACTGAACTTGCACTCCAAGTATTCAGTTTTTGTCCTACTCAACTTGAAACCTTTAGACTCCAGGGTCTGCCTCCACAGCTCCAGTCGATCATTAGCCCCACAACGCGTCTCATCGATTAGCACTATGTCATCTGCAAATAACATGCACCATGGCACCTCCCCCTGGATATGGCGCATCAGCACGTCCATCGCAAGGTTAAATAAAAATGAGCTAAGAGTTGAACCTTGATGTAACCCCATCATCATAGAAAATAGTCCGAGTCTCCTCCCACAGTCTTCACCCCGAGTCTTAGCTCCATTGTACATATCCTTAATCACCCCAATGTACGCAACCGAAACACCACTAACCTCCGGACATCTCCATAGAACCTCCCTTAGGACTTTATCGTAACCTTTTTTTAAATCGATGAGCACCATGTAACCCCATCATCATAGAAAATAGTCCGAGTCTCCTCCCACAGTCCTCACCCGAGTCTTAGCTCCATCGTACATATCCTTAATCACCCTAATGTACGCTACCGGAACACCACCAACCTCCAGACATCTCCATAGAACCTCCCTTGGGACTTTATCATAAGCTTTTTCAAATCAATGAACACCATATGCAGATCCCTCTTCCTCTCCTGATACTGCTCCATCAACCTCCTAACAAACTACACAGTATATTTGTGCTCTAGCCTCTAGTGTGTTTTTTTTAAACTTTGCATCTTCTTGATGCCTTTTGTAATGAAACGCCTTATTTCATCTTTTTTTTTTAAAAAGAGTTCCTTCCTACCCAATCATCCGTACAAGTAGGGCTATTGTCTACTAAATAGTAAATAAACAATTAGAACCTAGCTCTAGGAAATTGTATGCCTGATTTCTCTTTGCCTTTAACGGCTTTCCAGTACCTTCCCCTCTAGGTTACCACACACATAAATGTGGGGCACACCACATATAACACTTGTCATTTCCAAAAATTTCAACAACAACATACTCAGTATTATCCCACACCGTGAGGTCTTGGGAGGGTAGTATGTACGCAGACCTTAAACTTGTGAGGATAGAGAGGTTGTTTCCAATAGACCCTCGGCTCAGGAAAGCATGAGTACCAAAAATTTCATCAAATTTAAAACAATCATTTGACAGAATTTTGTTATAGTTAATTATAACCAGTAAAATCCATCTTTCTCTTGGTATTAGTTGAATAGAAGGACTAAAGAAAAAGAACAAGAGTACCAAAAATTTCATCAAATTTAAAAACAATCATTTGACAGAATTTTGTTATAGTCAATTATAACCAGTAAAATCCATCTTTCTCTTGGTATTAGTTGAATAGAAGGACTAAAGAAAAAGAACAAGATAAAGCAAAGTTAAAACAAAAATGAAAAAGAAAGAACCGAACAGTCTGCGTTGACTCCCAACGACCTGTGAATTTAATTTACATTGTAAGTGTAACAGTAAATACATATTTCTTTTTTAGTAGGCAGTGATACAGTAATGACATATATAATCATAACTGAAAGTGCTCCATTCTCACAAACAAAAAAACAAAAAAACTGAAAGCGACTGAAGCAAGCTTAAATCGTTTCTTTCACTTACAATACATGTTTGTTGCAGCACAACTAGGTAGACACTTCTCATTTAACAAACTCCCTAGTTCAAAATTCTAATCAAAATCTAATGAAGGAAGAAGCTAAAATATATGATAAAAAGAACATGAAAAACACATCATACCGCTTGATATCCTCTATCGCTTGTTTACGTCGCTGTATTTGAAGTTCTAGAATATGGATAAGTGTAGCTCGAGCCTATAAAAGAAAGAAAACAAGGTAAACTATCTATCTTCCATCCATGCTAAAACCAGGGAATATTCGGAAACTTCGATTCACCAATGTTCACCTGGTGAGGACGCAAAGAATTGAGTAGGTGGTGCAAGTTCTTGAATATAAGAGATATCTCTTCCACTCTCCTGGCATATTGTGAAGGGCGCTCCACAAGAACATCAGCAAGCTCCAATATATGCAGCTGCAATTCTCTGTTAAGTGCTCTTAGTTCTTTCTTGAAATCTGTAACATGAATCAGCAAAATTAGAAAGATTACTTTTCTGACAAGTGACAAATAGAATCTAAAATTATCTCTAGCAACATCCCATAGGTAGCATCATCCAATAATAGGGGACATCATGGTACATCCTTTCAATTGGGGAACAGATTCTGTAACATAATTTTTGCAATCCGTAGGTGCTCAGAAAGTAGCATATCTTTTGTCTAAGAGTTTGCATAAGCTAAATGGCTCTTACTTTGCAACTAATGCAACATGCAACATCCTAGATCCCCGCTCCAAAATCAAGAAGCAGTTTCTAGAGGATATGAAATTCTCATTAGGATTTCCCTATTCTTCATTCCAGTCACAAGCTCAGGCAAAGAGAACAGCAATGATAACAATGTAGTTTAACCTTATAGAGAATATTTACTTGGAACTCATGAAGCAGGAAATAAATATGAGTGCAATGCTCCATGCAGACTCGGTATGTCAGATGCAGAACGATATATGATGAGACACAAAAAGAATGTTCCTAATAGTAAAAGATCGAAAAAAAAACATGGGATCTGGGTCTAATAAACGATTCATTTATATCAATCGTTTGCTTAGCTGGGGAGAAACAAAGAAAGCTCTTCTCTTTCAACACTGAGGCAACTCTCTGTCCAACTCTGTCCTGACTCCTGAATCAATTCAATCAGTGGGTGAGATCTATTGATCACATACTAGCTTAAGCCTAGAATATGATATGAAGTGTCATTGACTCTTTCATGCACCTTGCACTAGCCGAAAATATCCGTAAGATGACAGAGAAGGCAGCGAATTCTTATAACACAGCTGCCGAGCAGCCAGAGCTGTTCAACTGAAGGGCCGAAAAAGGAATATTTCAAGAGACACGATCTAGTCGATCTCACCAATAAAAACTAAAAATGGACTCGGTTTTCGAACTGATCCTACAGTACTCTCAGTCGAAGATTGGGCCACTGAAAATGGTGAAATATTGGGAGACGAGGACATGGAGAATGATGCCACGAGTCAAATTTCTACCCTTGGTGAAGTCCAGATTCTGTTCAAACTCTTGTCAAAAGAAGAAGCAAAGAGAATTTGGACAAAGGCTGACGATTTTGGGAGGCTTTTTGGTTGCTTGACTGGTGCTCAATCTTTACTTTATTATTAGAAGAGAGAAAATGCGGGTACTGAAAAATTGTAGGAATATACATTTGCCATATATGGAGTCCTCCGATAAATAGGTGATATGGCGGTGGCTTTAATGATGTTTACCTAGGTATCAATGTGTTGGATGATGAAGGTAGCAAAGTACCCAGAACCTATGTTGCGTGGACTCTCCAAAATGTAGCCGCACCTGTGTCGGATCCTTCAAAAAAGCACTACTTTTGGAGGATCCGACACGTATCCGGCCACATTTTCGGAGAGTCCGAGCAACATAGCCCAGAATAATTTTGGTTGATGACAGCTAGTTTGGCTACTGGGTTTAGATTTTACAAGAGATGGATCTGAACTCACCACGAACCCATGAAATTGACAAAAAATAGATATGCTTGGGAACAAGGGCGAGTCAGTGTCGCCGGACGGTGTTAAAATATTGGATAAATTCATTGTATTATAGAATATAGTTATCAACAAATATTCTACATACACTTTGTATGTAATAGCAGAATATTTACTCAAATATTTAAATTAGAAAATAACTATTTTATGTGTCAAAAAATGCATACGCGGGGAGTTTTTTTTTTTTTTGTACATCGTTATTTACTCAATGTAAGACTCCTCTGCTTTCTTCATTCCTCTCCTTTCTTCCCTTGTTTCACATGATGCATATTCCAGAAAAGTTAGGCCAACATTTCTAGTGAAGATAGTACAGTCACCATTCCACACCTCAATACTTATGCGAATCTGTCATCAAAACGAATCTACCAACTAGAGCAATGCGAATATAGAAATTTGTCACTTGGCGTGTGGATCCTGTCAGTGTCACATCAGCTCAACGTCAAGTTCACTTAGCAACATGGCAAGCAGTCAAGTGCCACATTAACAGTCTTGTTAATCCCATGTCATCAATCCAGTCCAGTCAACACCACTACTACGTCAAACCATCATGAAAAAAAAAATCATTCCTTGAGTTTTTCAACATCCTGATCAGGTTCTATGCTTGTAATAAAAATGGCAATACGAACAAAAATCAAAAATCTCGTTCAAGAAATCAGCCAATTTTGGTTTCTAATTAGCTTTAGAAGTTTAACGCAACTAAGTTCTTGTCTACCATCTCATTCACACAAACCAATAATTAGTAACACGCATCAATACTCTTCATCTATTGGGTCCTGGATTCTGAATTAGAAGCTTCAGATATCTATTAACGTATTTTTCCAACTCTATCAAGAACAATTACCCTGACCAATCACACCCAAACTACGGCCAAATGAGTTAATCAAATTCCCATTATTCTATCTTTAACTCTTAACTCCTCCTCCTATATGTTTCTGAATTGCCATTAAAGCTTATATCTTTCAGGAAACTACTCGGTCCATAGAATATTCTATTCGTTTAAGTAATCAATCTGTTCTGTTCTAGATAATGGAGGACTCGCAAAGGACATGAGTCGTGGGGCCTTTATTATCTCTTTAGTGCCTCATCTTCAACTAAATGTACCACCACTCAGTCTCCTCTTCTTATCCATACGACCATAAGTATCTTGGTCATCCCTATCTCTCTAAGCTTCAACATGTAACTCCTGATTTTTCCTTCATGTCATGAATAGAATGTGAGCTGTGTCAATTTAAGGGATCAAAAACATACTTCTTTATCAAAGCTAACCAATAGTAGAATATCACTTATTTACACGATGTATAAGAATAATCAAGTCGGGTTAATACTAGTTTCGACTTCTATTATTTTTTCACCTTTATTTATAACTATATTTGCAACATTTCAGTTATTAATGAAAAGTCGGTCCTCGCTATTTCCTATATTTAAATAATTCTGTGTCAAAATTAATATGAAAATTGGAATCTGTAATTGCACCCTACAGAGTGACAATGCCAGAGAGTATTTCACGAGTCATTTCAGAAGATTCATGTCTTTTCAGAAAATACTCCATCAATCAATCGGTCCTCTTGCTCCATAACAAAATAAAGTAGTTAATCGTGTACAAAAACGATCAACTAGGTAGGATCACCAGCACCTTATAACTCCATTATAATGGTCCTTTTCAATTCTGCATGGGGTTCTTGTTGTATTTTACCTAATGAACAGTATACCTTCATTTTTTTTGGGGGGATAAGGTTAGATTTTATTAAAAAGGTAACAAGATGGTACAAGTTACAGCAGTCCAACATCTGCCACTAACAGGGCAACTACAAATCTCCTATCTCTTCTAAAAAGTCCAAGTACTGCTCCACATTCCAATAGTACTTCTATTACACCAAAAATACAAGTTCAAAAGACAGCTATTTATAATTCTGAAAACATGTTGTCTTCTCCCTTCAAAACAGACACTATTTCTTTCCAGCCATATTGTCCATAAAACACACAAAGGAATTGTCCTCCATACTGCTTGTCTACTTTTTTGCCATTTTCGGATGATGCCATTATTCCAACAAAATCTTAACACTGTTAGGCATTACCCGCTTAACGCCTACAAAATCATCAGCTCTACAAACTCGTCTTCATTATTCTGTCATTCATCCTAATGAACCTTTGCCTAAACTTCCATCTAGGATTTTTTGGAGCATCGACGTGATACGACAAATCAATTGTGTACTTGTCACCTCTCATGGGGTACCGGGTATTTCCATCCAACAAGGCTTAGATAAATGAAGGAAACCACTCAAATTTAACTGTGGTCTCCGATGATCAACTCCAACTTCATCAACCACCAAGCCACACTATGGGGAGTTGGGATATATATTATCATTCCATATTGGATGTTGAAATGTCAATTGCAATCTTTTTGAAAGTACTACAGTCCCAGTTAGGTATTGTTGTATTCTATAAATTGCATGTTTTCTTTTTGATAATGGTAACATGTATATTAATAAATAAAACAGCACTAGGGCAGTGCCAAGCCATATTTACAAGGAAACAAATACCAGCTATGTCAACCTAAGATTACAGTCCACCTATCAGGTCCACTAAAGATTCTGCCTCCTCTACATAGCTTTCTTTACACCAGAACTGAAACAAAAGTAAACACTTCATCTTTATATTCTGTAAAGAATTGCTTCTGTCTTCAAAAGTTCTTAAATTTCTCTCCTTCCAGACTGTCCACCATATACAAGCAGGAACCAATCGCCACCATTTCTTCTGTCTCACTATACCCCCATTTCTTCTGTCTCACTATACCCCCATTGAAATTCCAACACTTCAACAGATCACAAGTGTTAGCTGGCATGCTCCATTTAAGGCCCACAATATTAAGAAAGAGCTGCCACAGTTGGTCAGTAAACGAACAATGAAGAAACAAATGGCTATTACTTTCTATATCTGTACCACATAGTAGGCATCTAGAGCATAGCTGAAAACCTCTTCTTCTCAAGTTCCCTTGGGTTAGACATGCCTTTTTTGCAACTAACCATGAAAAGCATACCACCTTGAAAGGAGCCTTTACTTTCCAAATATACCTCTAGGGCCATTGTTCTCACTGTTGGTTTGAAGTAGCCAATAAGGTATACGCGGATTTGACCGTAAAATTCCCACTCTTGCAAAGGTTCCAACAGAGTTTATCTTCAGTTTCTCCAAGACCTTGGAATTGTTCCAAGATATTAAAGAAATCCACAACCCTCTCTAATTCCCAATCATTCAAAGCCCTTCTAAAAGTAACATTCCATCCTTGCTGACCCCAGGAAGTGTCTAAAGTGGATGTAGGTGATGTTGCAATGCTGAAAAATTCAGGGAAAAGTTCTTTGAAAGGGCCATGTCCTAACCAGTTATCACTCCAGAATAGTGTTTTTCTTCCATTACCAACATTTATGGTTGTATTGTCAGCCAGAATATTCCAGTGAAGTCTGATTGACTTCCATACCCCAATACCATGTAGACTATTGACAGTGTTAGAGCACCATAGTCCATTTTGCCCACACTTGTCACAAATGACCTTTCTGGACAAAGCATTTCCAGATTGTACCTCCATAGCCACTTCAAGAGTAAACTCTGATTGTGAGCTTTTAGGTTCCTAATGCCCAAACCCCCTTTGTCTTTGCTTGTGATAAGGGAATTCCAGTTAACCAAATGAATAGCTTCCTTCTCTCTGTTTCCTTGCCACATAAATTTCCTTCTTAGTGCATCAATTCTTTTCCTCACCTTGCTTGGTAAGGGAAACAAAGACATTACATAAGTAGGAAGTGCATCCAAGACATATTAACCAATACCACCCTTCCACCCAAGGATAAATACTGGCTCTTCCAGATTGATAGCCTCTTTTCGCATCTTTCAAGAACCTCATTCCATATTTCCTGAGCTTTGTTCTTGGAGCCTAGAGATAAACCCAAATATATAGTTGGTAGAGAACCCACCTCACATCCCAGAATAGCTGCTAGGGCCTGGATATCATCCACTTCTTTAACTGGGAACAACATGCTTTTCCTCCAATTTACATGGAGCCCTGAGACTGCTTTAAATATAGCAAGGATGACTCTTAGATATTTTAGTTAATCTGCCTTTGCCTCACAAAAGACTAAAGAGTCATCAGCATATAGAAGATGGGTGATCTTCACACAATCTCCCTCCCTGTTTGAAGCCTTAAAACCTTTCAGCCAACCATTATTGTTTGCATTTCTTAACATTTGGTTCAAACCTTCCATAGCAAAAAGGAAAAGAAAAGGTGATAAGGGATCCCCTTGTCTCAAACCTCTCTCAGAAGGAAAAAAACCCTCTGGGGAGCCATTTACCTAAATGGAAAATCTAATTGTTTTGATGCAGAAAGATATCCAGTTGATCCACTTCCTACCAAAACCCATATCCAGAAGAACTTTGAGAAGAAAGTTCTAATTAACATGATCATAGGCCTTCTCAATATCAAGCTTACACAGAATTCCAGGAACCTGCCCTTGAAGTCTGGAGTCCACACATTCATTTGCAATCAAAGAAGCATTCATAATTTGCCTGCCTCTTATCAAGGCCATTTGATCCCCGTTCACTAGATTGTCCACCACTTTCTTGAGCCTCTCTGTCAACAGTTTGGAAATGATCTTATAGATGCTTCCTATAAGACTAATAGGTCTGAAGTCCTTAAGTTCCTTAGCACCATTCTTCTTTGGAATAAGGGCTATGTAAGAAGCATTGAAACTCTTCTCAAAATACTCATTGTTGTGGAAGTTCCTAATGGTATGCATGATATCTTCTTTCACAATCTCCCAGCAATTATGGAAAAACCCCATAGAGAAACCATCAGGACCCGGTGCCTTCTCAGCTGCACATAGCTTCAAAGTCTCAAACACTTCTTGTTCTTCAAATTCCCCTTGCAGCAATTCATTATCTTCCTCTGTAATGTTGCATTCACCTTGGAAGTTAAAAACAGGTCTCCAAATTTCTGTTTCTACATAAAGTTTCTGATAAAAGGACACTATCTCGGTTTTAATTCCTTGTGGCTCAATAATTTCTTCCCCTTGGACCTCCAGCTTATCTATATGATTGGCTCTTCTGTGATAGTTGGCAATTTTCTGGAAAAACTTGGTGTTTTTGTCACCTTGTTTCAGCCATAGAGCTCTAGATCTTTGTCTCCAAGATATCTCTTCATTCTTTGCAATCTCCTGGAATTCCATCTGCAAGCTTGCCTTCTCAAGTAATTCAGCCTCATTTAATGGTCTTTGTTCCTGCAAAAGATACAAGTTTTGAATTTGGTTCAAAAGCTCAATCTTCTTCCTCTTCAAGCTCCCCCCATTAAGCACATTCCACTCCTTTAACTTAACTTTCAACATTTTGAGTTTACAAGCCAGAATATAATCTGGCCTTCCAGTGATCTCAAAGGAATTCCACCATCCTGACACCCTCTCCTTAAACCCTTCTACTTCCATCCACCGGTTCTCAAATTTGAAATAAGATTTTGAGAAATCCCATTCCCCGCATTTCAAAGAAATAGGGCAATGATCAGAGACAATTCTAGGAAGAAGCGACTGCTTAAAATTGTTAAACTCCTCGTCCCACTCAGCTGAAAAAAGAATCTATCAATTCTTGAAGAACAATCATGATTGTTTCCCCTATCCCAAGTGAACCTAGCTCCGAATAAAGGAGGGTCAATAAGCTCTAGATCTTCTATAATTTCAGAAAAATCCTTCATAGCTCTGGTAATACCCCTGCTATTCTTCCTTTCAGTTGCGTATCTAGTAGTATTAAAATCGCCACAAACCACCCAAGCACCTTCACAAACTCCTCTAATCGCACCCAGCTCCCACCAAAGCTCCTTTCTCTCCCTTCTACAGTTTGGGGCATATACCCTAGTAAGAAACCAAGAGAAATTCCTATTCAAAGAAGTAATTTTACAGGATTTGAATGTAAGCCAGTATTAACTAATTCACCGGCCCATACCCTTTTGTCCCACATAATTAGAATGCCTCCACTCCTCCTGTTAAGACTCCAAACCTATGTAGTCTGCCCATCTGTTGCTAGACAAAGACCTAACCACGGCACCATACTCCCCTTCCATCTTTGTTTCCTGAAAACAATATATATCTGCTCTCCATTCTTGCATTGAAGATTTTATCACGCTTCTCTTTTCACAGTCATTCAAACCCCTCACGTTCCATGAGATAATTTGTACCTTCATCAAGAACTAGTAGAGTTGTTTGTTCCCCTGCTCCTTGACCCACTCTCTTTGAATTTGATGCCAAACCGTAGATTCTTGACTTCATTCGCCCCTTTTTGTTTTGGGGTAGATGGGTTAGAGCCACTAGATTCCTTTCGCTTCTCGTGCCTCTTCTTGTCCAATTTCATGAACAGAGACCAAAAGTCCACCCCCAAACTGCTTGCTTAGCTTCATGACATTTCGATGGACCCATAATGAAGCTTCTGACTCAGCCATCTGAATTTGAACATCTAGCAGTTGGACATTTTCAATTGGTCAGTGTTGAATTGCATGTCTTACTCCAGAGAAGTTTACATTTCATTTCTTGCTCCTCGCATAAAGCCCAATGGACCTTGTTATGCAAATTGGTTTGAGAATGAATATGATCATGTAATTGGAACTTTATAACCTATATGTTTCGCATAATAGGGTTCAACAGAAATGGAACACATATAAGACAACTATGTTTTAACGCTAACATTATCTATTTTGCTGAAACGCACAATGTGGTTTGTTGGGAGTTTGTTCTCTAACATCTCTAGCATATGCGCTGATTACATGCAGATGGGAGAAAATCACTTAGTGTTTGTTGCTTCTGCTTGGAAGCATAAAAAAGATCTTTTTTATTTCACTCATATTTTTGGTGTACAAAAAATACACTGGCAAAGAAATTGATAGATGATTTGGGATCTAATAATGTGCGACTGTTGGAAGGGATTTCGAACATAAATAAAGTTGAGGAAAGAGATTTATTACTAGAGAAGTGATCAGAAGCTCCTGGGTCAATGAACCCAAGGGTCAAGCACGGAAGATTGAGAGACATAGGCAACTGGGTCTAGGTTACCAGTTTGGACAACAGATGCAGATGAGAGTTGTGGAGATATTTGAAACCATGCCACCTTATAAGAAACTATTTTGTATTCAAATAAGGAAAACATCATATTGCTCAACCAACGTGAGATCACTTTCTTATAAGCAATGTTTCCAAATCAAGGTGACTTGGTGATTAGAGTGGAAGAAGTTCAAAACTCTTGGCAGAAAACCAAACAAGCTACCAAAATATCCTATTTGCCGTAAAAAGTTCCAGAATATTCTATTGGCTGAATAGTGACCCGGAGTTTCTGAGAAAATCTGATAGAGGAGTTTCTTGCACCAAGGGTGTAACCTAGTGGTCAATGAAGTGGGAGGAGAACCATGACGTCTTTCCACGCGGAGGCAAAAAAAAAACTAGATAATTTCTTCTTATCTGCTTAAATCTTGGTGGGTAGTGTTACTCGGTACCGGTACCTGTGCTGGTGGGAGGTAGTAGGTAGTCGAGGTGCGCACATACTGGCATGACACCACTGTCATAAAAAATAAAAAAAAGTTCCTTGGCCAAGTTGACCCATAGGAGAGCTGGCTGGAAGATCGCCGAAAATTAAAGTGAGGATAGCTGGAAAACTGATCTTGCGGAAAATAGACTGACCCTCTCGACAACTTATACGGCCACCAAAAATGCGCAAAGCCGATCGTTTTCCTCCCTGATGCCGTTGACCGATACCACATGAGAAATGGATAAATACAACGGAGAAAAAAATGGAGAATGTATTGCTTGATATTCCTCAAGCTACTGGGCGTATTAAATAGTACATACACCGATTTTGAACTATACAAAAGAAATCAACGTTACATAATTACAAGACAATGATATCTCCCTAATTGATTTTAATTCTATGTTGCTTGGACTCTCCGAAAATATCGATGGTGCGTGTCGGATCCTCCAAAAATAGTGTATTTTTGGAGGATCCGACATGGGTGCGGCAGCTGTTTTGGAGAGTCCGTGCAACATAATTTTAATTAGTATACACCATATCTACACGTTTCATTTGATAAAAGATCATATCGATACAATATTCTTAATAGTCCGCCTCACATATTTGCTCAAAACCAAAAAGCAAAATAATGCTTAATAAACATAAGAGGCATTAATGTGTCCTATACTGCTATTATCATCTAAAACAAATAAAGAGGGGAAAATTCTACCATGGTACTCGTTATACAAATTTTAAAGACACTGGACAATTCTAGAATGTCCAGCAACAACAGCGAACTGAAGGAGGAACTACACACTCCTATTTCATCATACCAAATTTTTTAGTACAGGGGATGGGCAAGGCATAGCGCCTTATGAATATTCAGCCTTTCAGAGAAAGCTGAGGAACAGAACTACAGTAAGCAATGGAGAATAAGGTAAATGAAGAAAACTTATCATCAGAGTAAACGATTTAACACAGTAGCATTAATTATGTCCTATATCAACGAAAGGAAGACTAGCACAAACTGTTTTCTCTTGTTAGTAACTAAAGAAACTTAAGTACTAGGCGATGTTAATAGCCAAGCATAGCCAGCAACTACCAGAACCTGTTAAAACAGCTACACCATATCTAATATAATCTAGTGGGAATGGGGAAGTATAGAACTTTACCAACATTAGGCCCTTTCGGGTATAACTGACGAACACCCTGATCTTCCAAACTTGGGAGTACATCATCAGTCTGGAACAAATGACAAAAACAATACTGAGCCACTTGTACATAGTCATCAAACAAAAACCACCGGACACAACTTAATTTCAGAAACACAACTGACAAACAAATTCACAAAAGACAAGCACAAAGGACTGACCAGGAAAAATATTCTTGATAAAAAGTCATTCGCCCAATCCAGTTCAATATAATACAATAAGATAAAGGCGAGAGCCTTATTGAAAGCCTCATTCATATTTCGGAATACATAAAATCCAAACTGTTGCTACTTAAATAGATCAATGAACTTAATATTAGCATCAGACATTTCCCCCTTTACTCTTTTGCATTGATTTTTTTCTGAACATGTTGAATTAATTCCAGACTTTTACCCCAAAAGCAATATGTGAACGAATTAGAATATGATTCAATCTTCAAAAATAAACGAAAACAAAATCTTTCAAGGAAAAGAGCTAGCAAGAATCTCAAATACACCTTAACATACATTCAAATACATACCACATTAAGCACAAGTGAGCAATTGGGTATCATGGGGTAATTTGTCTTTTTTCATTTTTTTTTAGGGGGTGGG